>JAEQBA010002017.1:390538-672314 GCA_019434445.1 Phalangium opilio | reverse complement strand
CCCCCCCCCCGGCAACATTTTTCGAATAAAACTTCTTAAAGGAGGGTGAATAGTAAATGAAGTAGTTTTTTTTTAATCGATTCTTCTACTAATCATAAGGCCAATCTGCATAGTGAAACAACGAGAAATATCTCGGAAATTTTAAAATTCAAATTAGTTTTGAAAATTGTAAATTTGCACCTCCGACCAACCGCGTAACGCTCTACCTTTTTGTTAACAAAATTCTCATGGCACAAGATATAGAGTGACTATATATCTCGCGCTAGTATTGTCACATGGCTCTCAATTTTTATCAAATCTCGCTAAATTTTATTCCATATAGAGCGTCTCGTACATTTTGTTAACAAGAAGGCAGGCCTTACGCTTATGGTCGGATGTGCTGATTTGAAATAATTTTAAAAACATTTAGAGATATTTTCTGGATGTTATACTAGAAGATTTCTGTTATAATTTGCAGAAGAATCGATAAAAAAAATCACTTAATTTTTTCCACCCTCCTTTAATTGGTCATTCATTTAACGCGTTCTATGATAGAGCATAATAATGTAATATCCCTTTTTACAGTCAAAGGTGGATTGTGCTCACCTTTTGAGCTTGGTGAGACTGGTTCCGTTCTTTTAATAATTTAGTTTATATTTCAATTGACAAAACAATTTAAAATTTTACTACTTTGCTACCATAAGTCCATTACTTAATTCCATATATGCTAGGTAATGGACTTTTGCTGCTACCTTGAAGAAATACGACTCTTATATTTTTTTCAGTTTAAAGGCTAACTGCCTTCTTTTTATACTTTTATACTATTTCCCCAATAACTGATGTAATGATAGAGGTACCCAACAGAATTCACTCCACTTACCGTTCATACAAGTAGAGAATATTACAACACTAAAATTATATTCAACCTAAGATTCAATCCTTCCTAATGCAAATTAGTCGTGTTTAAATTCCATTTTACTTCATTATCGTAACAAGTAAGGAAGATCAATTTTATGGATTTTTTCAGCTTATATTTACTTGGGTTAAATCCATTCTCATTGAAATGAAGTAAATTATATGCGTAATACCAATTTGACTTGGAATTTTCTGACTAAAGACCAATAAAAAAATTTAAGAGCGTCACAACAAGGTACTAAGTACCTCGAAACAAAAAGTAACAATCCAGATGAGAACTTCCCCCATCTCTTAATTACGTAAGAATTCTTCTCATCTCCCTCTAGGATAAATAATCTTATGGCTATTTACTAGTTTTGCATTATAAAAACATATCGTCTGTTCATTGTAATAATACTGCAGTATTAGACATGTCTAAACCGTAGGAAACTAAGCGAAACTAACCCATGCAATCTCTACCCGTGGGGAAGTTACGGAAATTAGGAAAGTGACTAAAATTTAAGGTTTGGTTTTCTTCATAACGTGACTTATTGAATTTAGGATTTGTACTTGGTTCAGTCTGAGAATTTGACGCGTTTCTCTCTCTCTGTAGCATTTATTGCTACCAGGGGTAAATATCATTTTTTCATGAATAATAACTCTCCTCTATTGCCTGCGCGGGTTTTGTTCAGTAACCTTCTCCCCTCAAAGTAGTCTATAAGAGCGCGTTTCTTTGTAATTTCAAGACCCGTGACACGCGAGATGTTTTACTGTTACTACATGTTCGTTTAGAATCACATTTTGGATCGAAACGCAAAAAGATCAGTGGCATCAAAACGGATGGCCACGGTTCATATATTATACAGGGTGTTTCTGAAAAGTCCGTCAGAAATTGTGGCGGGGTTGGTTTTTGGGAGATTTTGAATAGAAAATGTTATGACATTTTCCCGACCGAACCACCATGTTCAAGTTATAATTGTAGTGTTTTACGGATGACTCTTTATTTAAGAACCCGAAAGACAATTCAAATCAAATTTAAGGGATCATCCGTAAAACACCCCAATCGTAACTTGGAAACTGTGTCCCTTTGGACAAAATATTATTGAATAATTTCGACTCGAAATCGTTGACAAAACACACCTATAGTATTTGACAGACCCTAAAAAGGGTAATATCCAGGATCTAGAACAGGTAGTATTTAAAATAGGATTAAGAATAGTAAAGGAATTAGATTTATATGGGAATAAATAATTTTAAAGTATACATGTATAAAACGAAGATTTATCATGTTACTCTACCATAAATACCATACTAACTTATTTGCTTGAAAAAATCATAATTTCGAGATCAATTATTACCAGTGTTGTTCTGGAAACACCCTATTATTTGTATAAATAAACTTTTATTAGGTACGAAAGCTCAAATTATTTAAATTGGAAGTAATAAATAAAGTAGTTTCCCACTCACTAATATTTTGAATTTGGATTACGCAAGATTCAGTAAAAACTCTGATTAAAATGAGCCAAAGAGTCAAATCACTTTTTTTACTTATATTTAAGTAAAATTGCCACTTGAATGCTATTCTCGTTATGTTTTTAAGGTAAACTAGAAAGATTAATATGTCCGGAAATAAATTGGAGACCAAAGACTCTGCGACGTATCAAATTTCATTACTTTTTCCATGCAGGAAAACATTTAAAATTTCTTAATAGGCCTTATTTGGGCTTATTAACTATTGAAAACTCAGAAACTACAACTAAAGGCCTAAAAATCGAGCCAATCGATAAAGCAACGGTGTGATTTAAGCTACAAACCAAGAATGTTTACAACGTTAATTTATGAATGAAAAGAAACCCTATTTCAGAGTAAAAGTTTTGATTTATTTAACACTTCAAAAAAGTACAGTTGAAAGTAGCACGCTTTGTGAAAAGAAATTTTTCGTCAATCAAACAACATTTCGAATATTTCACGTGTGCGGACATAGCTTTATACTAACAGAGGGAAACGTATTTGCTACTCGATTTCCCTGCTAAGAATGAACTAATCTTGTATTTTAATGCGAAACGAAAGTAATGAAATATGAGGTAAAAAGAACAATAAAATAGCCATAGAATTATTTTTATACCGTTTAAAACTGATGTATTTACGTCAAAATCAACAACAAAACTATTACGTTGATTTTATATTAAAAATTAACGTGCTTGGCCTAAATATAGATTTTTATTTATATACCTGAACTTCTCAAACTTTGTAAACTTATTTATCGAAATTTACCAAAACTATTGCAATAGTTTTGGTAAGTTTCGATTTGGTATATTTAAATCAATTAATCAAATATAGTATGGTTGTTGAGCCATTTTACTTTTCCTTTATATTTGCAAAGATACTTAGTACACTTAAGACGAAACATATTTGTCATGTTTTGCCGATCTTATGAAAAAAGGTAAAATTATTACTTAAGAAAATTATTTTTAAACATTCGCTTATTTTAGTAAATGTGCATGGGTAATATCACTCTTTAAGAAAAAAAATATGAAAAAAAAATTTTTAACCATTCACCTATCTTAGTAAATGTGCATGGGTAATATCACTATTTAAGAAAAATATGAAAAAAGAACATTTTTTAACCATTCACCTATCTTAGTAAATGTGCATGGGTAATATCACTATAATATCACTATTTAACAAAAAATATGAAAAAGAACATTTTTTAACCATTCACCTATCTTAGTAAATGTGCATGGGTAATATCACTATAATATCACTATTTAAGAAAAAATATGAAAAAAGAACATTTTTTAACCATTCACCTATCTTAGTAAATGTGCATGGGTAATATCACTATAATATCACTATTGAAGAAAAAATATGAAAAAAGAACATTTTTAGCCATTCACCTATCTTAGTAAATGTTGCTAAAATTTCCAAATAAACATTCTTAAGGAATAGATTAAATTGTATCTATGCAAAACCGAAATCTACAGCGCCTTTTATTCCTTCATCCATGTAATTTTTGAATTCATCATATGTCATGTGAACAGTTGGTAGATACAAAATCAAAGCACATGTGCTAGATTTTGGGTAATTATAAGCAGACTTTACAGCAGGAAGAAATTTTATGGCGGGATTTATACTAAATCCCATTGCAGGAATTTTGTCCGCTGCAGTGCTAAATATCAGTATGTCTTCAATAGATGACTTGGTTTCCTCATCTTCACAATCAAATACATAGTCTCTAAAAAATGCCATTGTTTGGCATTCCCTTTCGTAATTGTTACTTCCTTTTTCTGAGAAATGGGCGTCGGAAAACAGATTCAAGAATTCAAATGCGGTTAATTTTTTATGAGATGAACAAAACAGTGGTAGAAATTTCAATGGATAAGACATCATTTTTTGGTGTACTTCAAGTGTTTCCAGTCCCTCAATAAAACGAACGCGTGGTTCGTTAAATCTGTACACTACGCAAAATCGAAGAACTTCTTTTAAGATAATATTTTTGGCTTCAATCTTCAAAAGAGGTTCGTAGACCCAGAGAGAAATCTCATTTCAGAGAGCTCTTCCGCAGCCACTTGAGCTTCGATTAAATCCACACTACTATCCAATTTATACAGCTTCTCTCGTAATTCTTCGTCGCATACGTCTTTTATGGAAGGGCTTAGCTCCCCAATATTTCCAGTTATTGAATCATAAGTTAACTTTGAAAGACATGAAGGTCCCGGTCCACCGTGAACTAGAGAAATGGCGAACGCCATCCCAGCATAATAATATAGATCTGCTTCTATTACACTGGAGTTGAATGCAAATTGTTTTTCGTTGTCATTATCGTCGAATACATGACTTTCAGTGAAAGCTTTGACGAGTAATCTTAAAAACTCTCGGGTCGGACCACCACCGTCTACTGCTCCTTCCTCGACGTTAAGGTAATCAACAAAAGTAACGGTCATCTTTGAACTTGGGCTAAAGGTCTTACGCTTAAAAGCCCTAAGCGCGCATTCAATAACTTGGTTTCTCTTGATATTGAAGTAGGAGAGCCTTGACGTATTTATTTGTTTTTGAAGAGATTCGAGTATTTCAGAAATTGTTGGTTCGCCTGCTCCTGGGTTATAGGTCGACCATTGTGGTTGCAAAGTATTAGGCAGTGTTGACGATTGAGGTCGCAAAGTATTAGGCAGTGTCGACGATTGAGGTCGCAAAGTATTAGGCAGTGTCGACGATTGAGGTTGCAAAGTATTAGGCAGTGTCGACGATTGAGGTTGCAAAGTATTAGGCTGCGTTAACGATTGAGGTTGCAAAGTCTTAGGCTGCGTTAACGATTGAGGTTGCAAAGTATTAGGCTGCGTTAACGATTGAGGTTGCAAAGTATTAGGCAGTGTTAACGATTCAGCTGATGAAATACTGAGGAGGAACGATGATTGAGCTGTAGAGCAGGTACTAGGCCGGAACGACGATTGAGCTGAAGAACTACAAGGCTGGAACAACGATTGAGCTGAAGAACTACTAGGCTGGAACGACGATTGAGCTGAAGAACTACTAGGCTGGAACGACGATTGAGCTGAAGAAGTACTAGGCTGGAACGACGATTGAGCTGAAGAAGTACTAGGCTGGAACGACGATTGAGCTGAAGAAGTACTAGACTGGAACGACGATTGAGCTGAAGAAGTACTAGGCTGGAACGACGATTGAGCTGAAGAAGTACTAGGCTGGAACGACGATTGAGCTGAAGAAGTACTAGGCTGGAACGACGATTGAGCTGAAGAAGTACTAGGCTGGAACGACGATTGAGCTGAAGAAGTACTAGGCTGGAACGACGATTGAGCTGAAGAAGTACTAGGCTGGAACGACGATTGAGCTGAAGAAGTACTAGGCTGGAACGACGATTGAGCTGAAGAAGTACTAGGCTGGAAAAACGATTGCGCTGAAGAACTACTAGGCTGGAACGACGATTGAGCTGAAGAAGTACTAGACTGGAACGACGATTGAGCTGAAGAAGTACTAGACTGGAACGACGATTGAGCTGAAGAAGTACTAGGCTGTAACGACGATTGAGCTGAAGAAGTACTAGGCTGGAACGACGATTGAGCTGAAGAAGTACTAGGCTGGAACGACGATTGAGCTGAAGAAGTACTAGGCTGGAACGACGATTGAGCTGAAGAAGTACTAGGCTGGAACGACGATTGAGCTGAAGAAGTACTAGGCTGGAACGACGATTGCGCTGAAGAACTACTAGGCTGGAACGATGGCTCATTAACAAGGTACACTTCCATAGAGTCTTCTAAGTCTGGATTCTCTAATGAATCACAGTCGCTTTCTTCTGTATCGTTATCATTTTTGATAAAACCATCGAACTCGTCGCTAATCTTCGAGAGAGGTTTTAAATACAATATTTTTGTTCCCAAAATAGTATAAATAGCTCTTCCATCCAACTCGTCGCCAGTCTTCACTACCATTTTAGCCAAATGGCCGCAGAATGAATGCCAAAATTCAAATCCAAAAAGAAAACTCCATTCAATAAACCACATCTGAACTAAAAGGAAAGTTATATTTCATGCGAACACTAAGTTTTTTGATCCAAAATTTAATGATCGTTTTATAAGCTAGTATGTTTTAGTTTAATATAATGTATTAAACTTTCTTCATTTAAAAAAATTGTTGTCGTTATTTGGTTTTGTTATGAATCCGATCTAAATAGTTTTTTATGAATGTAACTCTTAAGCTTGTTAATCAATAGTTTTTTATGTATGTAACTCTTAAGCTTTGTTAATGTAATAATAGTTTTTTGGCCTATTCTATACTATTTAAACTAATACTCCCTAAAGAATCGGGGTCTTGTTCCGTGGGTCACGATCGGTGATAGTTGTTTGTTTGTTCTTTTATTAATAAAGTCATTTTATTACATAATGAGTTGTCGAGGTAAAAGTTCTTAACGTTTTGAGTAACCGACAAACTCAACAGTGGCGACGGAGATGAGATATCGGCCTTGGGCGTGAACTCTACATTACCTTCTTCTAGTAATGTCTACTCTGGAAGACCTCTTGCGCGTACTTATCAAGCAGAATGCGGAATCGGGGAAGCGTCACGACGAGCTACTTGATACTCTGCTTCCTCGCACTACGGGCTTGCAGGATAAGGATTCTGTGGTCAGCCCACCGCGTTTCAATGCCATCGACGTTCCTCTTTTCAGTCCGGAGGACGATGGTTCCAATTTGGATCAATGGCTTAAGCGGTTCCAGTACTCTTTGGATGTCAATGCCCCGACTATGGATGACGAAACTAAAGTCAAGTGTCTCCTTGCCAAGCTGTCGATGGAAGCATTCAATGAGTATGACAAGTTCTGCTCTCCCAAGGAACCGACAGATTTCGACCTCGACCAAACAATTACACACCTGCGCAAGCTCTTCGGTAAAACGCATACGCTATTCATCGAACGGTTTAACACCATGCGTATTCAACGAAGCTTGGACGAAGACTACGCGCGCTATTTCAACCGCGTCAAGTATCAGCTTAAACGTTTTAATTTCGGCGACCTCACGGAAGAACAGTTTGGGATTCTGATTGCTCTCTCTGGGTTATCTCGACCTGAGGACGAAACTATCCGGACACGGATTCTGCAACGCTTAAACACAGAAGCCTCCGTGGCGCTAGAATCAGTTATCGAGGATATCTTAACTGTGGTAGCCACCAAATCCGAGCAGACCGTGTTTCAAGACCGCACGGCCCGACTTAATGTTGTCCAGTCTACCACTAAGCGTCCAAAGGGGAAGCCATCTCGAAGCCGTGCGCGGTCTCGTGCTCCACGGTCCGGCTCACCGACCAGCTCCGCAAGCGGAAGTGGATCTCTCAAACCACCACCCTCTCCTTGCTATCGATGCGGGGAATTGCATTGGATCCGGGACTGCCCCTATACACATAACGTCTGTCACAAGTGTGCCAAGGAGGGCCACTTGGAAAGTCAATGCGAGAAGTGGCGGATACATAAACAATTCCCCAGGAGGTCCCGCAGACGGGTCAATTGCCTCGCGGTTCCAACGTTACGCCTCAACTCCGTTCAGGGGTCAAGACTAATCACGGGGAAGATCTTAGTCAATGGAGTGCCTGTCGAATTCCTAATGGATAGCGGTGCAGAAGCTAATATCATTGATGAAACGACTTACGAAGCTATAGGAAGGCCGTCACTGCAACCCTGCGAGGATGTTGGCCTTTTCTTTGGTGGAACTACTGCTTCCTTCCTTGGAAAGGGTCTGGCGACGTTTCAACTGGGTCCCATCAAAGCCAAACAGTCGTTCTTTCTGGCCAAGAACGGGGCCTTAAAACTTCTAGGCGTAGGAACACTGGACGTGTTCGGGCTCCTTGATCAACTACGACGACCGTTCCAGTCTCTGAACCCTTGCATGCTACAGCGGCAGGAAGATGACCTCACGTCCCTGCGGAACGATTTCCCGGATGTCTTCGCAGATGGCTTAGGCCGCTGTACGACAGTAAAAGCCAGTCTAGAGGTCATTGAGGGGGCAGTGCCTGTTTTCTGTCGGGCCAGGCCAGTCCCATACGCTTCACGGGAGGTGGTAGATGCCGAAATAGACCGATTACTTACTCTGGGCGTTATTACACCTGTCGATCACACCGAATGGGCAGCGCCAATTCTGGTAATACGGAAGGCGAATGGGAAGACACGACTCTGCGTTGACTACTCCACGGGGTTGAACGAAGCTCTTCGACCAAACCATCATCCACTCCCATTACCGGAAGATATTTTCTCCACTCTCAATGGCGGTCAAGTATTTTCCCAACTCGACCTATCGGATGCGTATCTCCAAGTCGAGCTGGACGATCCGTCAAAACGTCTATGCGGAATCTCTACCCACCGCGGAATGTTCCAGTTTCAAAGGTTATCCTTTGGAATTAAGACAGCTCCAGCTATCTTCCAAAAGATTATGGACAACATGCTCGCCGGGCTACCCTTTGCTGCGGGTTATTTGGATGACATCATTGTGGCAAGCAAGAACGTCAAGGATCATAGAGATCATTTGCGGCAGGTTCTTTCACGGATTCAAAGTTTTGGTTTCCGTTTGCGCCTGGAGAAATGCTCTTTGTTCAAGCCTTCAATTAAGTATCTGGGCATGATAATCGACAAAACGGGAAGAAGACCAGATCCAGCTAAGATCGACGCTCTCACTCATATGCCAGAACCTACCGACGTTCCTGGGCTTCGCGCATATCTGGGCATGATCAATTACTATCAGGCCTTCGTAAGCAACATGCGTCAAATACGGGCGCCACTGGACGCGTTGTTGCAGAAGTCTCAACCATGGCACTGGTCCCCACGTTGCCAAAAGGCGTTTGATGATCTGAAAGGGATCTTACAGTCTGATCTGCTTCTCACGCATTATGATCCAACCCTGGACATCATCGTAGCCGCCGATGCGTCTGAACAAGGAATTGGGGCTGTTCTGCTTCACGTCTTCCCGGATGGGACCGAGAAAGCCGTAACCCATGCCTCACGGTCGTTACTACCAGCCGAACGTAATTATGGGCAAATCGAGAAGGAAGGCTTAGCACTGGTTTTCGCCGTCAAGAAATTTCACAAAATGCTTTACGGCCGGCATTTTACCTTACTTACGGATCACAAACCTTTGGTTTCTATCTTTGGCAGCAAGAAGGGAGTACCTATACACTCTGCTAATCGACTTCAGCGCTGGGCTGTTATCCTCCTTGCGTATGATTTTCGCATTGAGTACCGCGGAACGACTATCTTCGGTCAGGCGGATGCGTTGTCTCGCTTGATATCATC
Organism: Phalangium opilio; assembly: GCA_019434445.1. Classification (NCBI taxonomy): domain Eukaryota; kingdom Metazoa; phylum Arthropoda; class Arachnida; order Opiliones; family Phalangiidae; genus Phalangium; species Phalangium opilio. The sequence continues at coordinate 662,656 of JAEQBA010002017.1, read as the reverse complement.
TCAGAAGTCGACAGAAGACGAGGTCATTATCGCCCACATTCAAGTTGACTCTGATATGCGGGCAACTATTCGGCACCTCCCGTTGACATATAAGGACATCCAGGCCGCCACTAGAGCTGATGATCTCCTGCAACGGGTCATGCACTTTACAAAAACCCGCTGGCCAGATTCTCGATCCTTGGGGTTCGGCAAAGGCAACGACGAGCTTCAACAATTCTTTCGTCGACGTAATCAATTGGCCTTACAAGAGGATTGTCTTCTATTTGACGATCGTATTGTCGTCCCGAAGCTGCTCCAACGAAAAGTTTTGGAACTTCTCCATAACGGACACCCTGGCATTAATCGTATGAAGTCCTTAGCTCGACGCTACGCGTACTGGCCATTCATGGATCAGCAAGCTGAAGAATTGGTCCGTTCCTGTGCCAAATGCGCTCTAGCAGCCAAACTACCGACCAAAACTTTCCTCAAGTCTTGGCCTAAAGCGTCACGTCCGTGGGAGAGGATCCACATAGACTATGCAGGACCACATCATGGGGACTATTTCCTACTGGTCGTGGATGCCTATTCTAAATTTCCGGAAATCTTCCTAACGAGGTCTACAACTACAGACGCTACGACAAAGATTCTAAGAGGCCTTGTCGCTCGTTATGGACTTCCAGACACTCTCGTTAGTGATAATGGTCCACAATTTACCTCAGAAGCCTTTGCTACGTTCTGCGCAAGTCACGGCATTCAGCATGTCTTTTCGCCACCGTATCATCCACAGTCAAATGGCCAAGTGGAACGATTTGTGGATACGTTTAAACGGGCACTACTGAAGCTTGAAGGCCAAGGCAAGGTTCAAGAGCTGTTGGAAGTTTTCCTTACGACGTACCGGACTACGCCAAATGACCGTATTCAAGGTCAGACTCCTGCGGAACTATTCCTTGGACGCAAACTCAGAACGTCCTTGGACCTTCTTCGTCCACCGGCCAAGCACGTCGCTGTCCGTGACATGGAAATGGAGCGCCAGTTTAACCGACGACATGGGGCACGTCTTCGCCGTTTTAATGCTGGTGATCTGGTCTGGGCAAGGAACGCCTTAGTACCCACTTGGACTGCCGGTCGGGTAACAAAATCCCGAGGGCTCGTGTATACAGTTCAACTCCAGGATGGAGTTTCTCGTGCCTTTCATGCAAATCATCTTCAGCATAGGGCTGAGGCAGAAGAAAGCAGCGACCCTTATTCTATTATCATGGATTCGTTCCAATTAACACCATGTACGGAACCGTTGGAAGTCACGGAAAACCCGGAACGTCATGTTCAATTTAATTTGCCGCACGACGCGGTCGACGAGGATCCGGACACCATCCCGCGCCGGTCGGGCCGCGAAGTTCGCAAGCCATCGCGTCTTCAAGTCAATCCGAGCCAGCGATGCTATACCTCATCTCGCGCTTCGCTTCCTCGAGAAAGGGAGATGTTATGAATCCGATCTAAATAGTTTTTTATGAATGTAACTCTTAAGCTTGTTAATCAATAGTTTTTTATGTATGTAACTCTTAAGCTTTGTTAATGTAATAATAGTTTTTTGGCCTATTCTATACTATTTAAACTAATACTCCCTAAAGAATCGGGGTCTTGTTCCGTGGGTCACGATCGGTGATAGTTGTTTGTTTGTTCTTTTATTAATAAAGTCATTTTATTACATAATGAGTTGTCGAGGTAAAAGTTCTTAACGTTTTGAGTAACCGACAAACTCAACAGGTTTTGAGTCGGCAAAGATCATAGCTCGATCTCTCCTCACACCCATAATCCCTCGCTACAGATTGAAGAATAAACTCTTTCCTTAAACAGATCACCGTTTGAACATATTGAGCTTCGAGATTCTCATGAAGTCAAGGTTTAGTTAGAGACTTTAGGTAACTTAAAAATGGTCAATCTTAGACCCATCTCCTCTCCCTCGTAACAAAAAAGTAACAATCGGAAAGACCTAAACCCTTAGTTACGTAACAAATACTTCTAACCCACAAGTAACCTTATGCTTGTTCAAAGCATTCCTAAAAATAAAGCGTGGTGTGAAGTAACATTTCTCTCTAGCAACATAAAATATAGAACTTTACCATACTTAAAATATGATTCTTCACCCAAAAATACTCGATGACCCTCCTTCCTTCTTTTAACAAATTGCGAATTCAAACCCCCTCCACCCCCAGAAGCAGTTAGTAAATTCAAAACCCCCTCCTCCCCCAGAAGCAGTAAGTAAATTCAAACCCCCTCCTCCCCCAGAAGCAGTAAGTAAATTCAAACCCCCATCTTCCCCCAAGAGCAATTAGTAAATTCAAACCCCCATCTTCCCCCAAGAGCAATTAGTAAATTCAAACCCCCATCTTCCCCCAAGAGCAATTAGTAAATTCAAAGCCCCATCTTCCCCCAAGAGCAATTAGTAAATTCAAAGCCCCATCTTCCCCCAAGAGCAATTAGTAAATTCTAAACCCCCATCTTCCCCCAAGAGCAATTAGTAAATTCAAACCCCCATCTTCCCCCAAGAGCAATTAGTAAATTCAAACCCCCATCTTCCCCCAAGAGCAATTAGTAAATTCAAACCCCCATCTTCCCCCAAGAGCAATTAGTAAATTCTAAACCCCCATCTTCCCCCAAGAGGAATTAGTAAATTCAAACCCACATCTTCCCCCAAGAGCAATTAGTAAATTCAAACCCCCATCTTCCCCCAAGAGCAATTAGTAAATTCAAACCCCCCATCTTCCCCCAAGAGCAATTAGTAAATTCAAACCCCCCATCTTCCCCCAAGAGCAATTAGTAAATTCAAACCCCCATCTTCCCCAAGAGCAATTAGTAAATTCAAACCCCCATCTTCCCCCTAGAGCAATTAGTAAATTCAAACCCCCCATCTTCCCCCAAGAGCAATTAGTAAATTCAAACCCCCATCTTCCCCCAAGAGCAATTAGTAAATTCAAACCCCCATCTTCCCCCAAGAGCAATTAGTAAATTCTAAACCCCCATCTTCCCCCAAGAGCAATTTGTAAATTCAAATCCCCATCTTCCCCCAAGAGCAATTAGTAAATTCAAATCCCCATCTTCCCCCAGAGCAATTAGTAAATTCTAAACCCCCATCTTCCCCCAAGAGCAATTAGTAAATTCAAACCCCCATCTTCCCTCAAGAGCAATTAGTAACTTCAAACCCCCCTCTTCCCACATGAGCTTAATAACTTACTCGATTGAATCGTTCAGCAAACCAGAAAAGACCTCAAGAACTTCTTGGCGCAACTGAGTTTCGGTCCAACGCCTGTCCAAAACCATTGAGTCGATTACAAATCCTTTTGAGTGCATGATACTCTTCATTTGACCTTTGGGAGCAACTTTGATTGTGGGACTAGGTAAAAGGACCAATTGCTTTCGAAACTTTCCAGAATTCGTGTTTTGATTATTTGATGATGTTTTTTCTTTGAGTTGGGTATTTTGTACGGTTTTCTCCTGCTTCAAATGAATAAATTAGCGTATATTTTTAATATTTAAGTTCACAATCTAAAACACTGACAGCAAAACATATCCATTGACTCATGATGCGTTCGGAAATAGAGCGATCGATATAAACTTTAAACGTAAATATTATCTGGGAGCACGGCAGTGCACCCGCCAAGTTGTCGTGCACTACCAGCAATCCTTTACCCGAAACATTTCAGCCTCATTTTGACCCCCTCTTAACTCGGTACTGGGGAATAATACACCACTCATATTTGCACCTCAAGGGCACAGTGTTAATCCTAGGAAGTCCTCCAACTTCCAGCTTTCTAACTCATTTGGTTTCTGTGATAATCCTATGTGAAAATGACACATTATGAGACTGACTGACTGACTTACTGACTGACTGACTGACACATCATCAAAACCTCTAGGGCATTTCCGGTGGTGCTAGAATGATGAAATTTGGCATACTTGTACCACTAAGCATACAAGCAAAGGGAAAAGTCCCAAAAGCGGGAGTTTCCCTTTTTAGGCCCTGAAATGGGGGTTTAAAATTAGAGTCATCATCTAAACCTCTGGGCATTTCCGGTGGTGCTAGAATGATGAAATTTGGCATACTTGTACCACTAAGCATACAAGCAAAGGGAAAAGTCCCAAAAGCGGGAGTTTCCCCTGTTAGCCCCTGAAATGGGGGTTTAAAATTAGAGTCATCATCTAAACCTCTAGGGCACTTCCGGTGTTGCGGGAATGATAAAATTTGGCATACAAGTAGGACTTAGCATACAAAGAAAGGGAAAAGTCCCAAAAGCGGGAGTTTTCCCCTTTTAGCCCCTGAAATGGGGGTTTAGAGTTTGAGTCATCATCTAAACCTCTAGGGCACTTCCGGTGTTGCGGGAATGATAAAATTTGGCATACAAGTAGGACTTAGCATACAAAGAAAGGAAAAAGTCCCAAAAGCGGGAACTTTCCCCTGTTAGCCCCTGAAATGGGGGTTTTATAATTTATATCCCCTCGTAATAGGACATTATAATTTAATTTTTTCGTCTTTTAATATTAATATTTTTTACTAATATGATTCTTTCGTATTATTGCAAAATTTATGTTTTGTACATAATGTTTTAGTAATTAAATTTTTTACTCATTTCCTTTTCATTTCGTCTGAAATGGTTCTAAGCGTGTTTTGATTCATTTAGTTTTTCTTAAATCTATTCTGTTGATTAAAAGTGTTACTTGCCACAATATTGTGTTCTTCGAATAGAAATACGGTTAACAATTATCACAGCCTGAGAAAAAAAAGAAAGTTGAATGCAAAAAGTTGAAAAAGGCAAAACCAAGTAAAACTCTTGGAAAGAACAAATAAAAATCTAAAAGTACAAATGTTTATTTCACTTCATAATCCTACTTCTATAAATCTACAAGAACATGCGCGTACAAAAAGGAGTGAAATCTCACCAAAACATCTCTGTAAAAATATGCCAAGTTGTTTGGCCGTAAAAAGAAGTGAGACCTAAAATACGGCCAAGTTATTATCTCCAGGTGAACCAACATTTTATTCGACTTAAAACTTCTCAAGAATGTTTTTCTGACTTGGCCATTAGCATTCCAAACTTGCATCCTTCTTCTTTGCACCCATGAAGGTTAATAACGGAAATTACAAGTTTAACCACAAAGGCTTATCAAGAATATTTAACCAATTTGATTTAATATTTTAATTTCGATCCATATCTGGAATTAAACGAATCTTTGAAATGCTAATGACCAAGTCAGAAAAACATTCTTGAGAAGTTTTAAGTCGAATAAAATGTTGGTTCACCTGGAGATAATAACTTGGCCGTATTTTAGATCTCACTTCTTTTTACGGCCAAACAACTTGGCATATTTTTACAGAGATGTTTTTGGTGAGATTAAATTTATCAAATATGTCACATGGACATTTATAATAAAAACACTTAAGTTGTCTCCCTTAAGAGCGTGTTAACTTAGCAAAATGCTATAGGGTCAAACGAAATAAGAAAGCACAGAGCAGATTAAATAAAACCTGCTACAAATAAACGATTAATTAACTATGCACAGGTTCCAATAAATTTTTTTTTCTGTTCCCGAGTGTTGCCTGGCCATTGGTAAGTCATGGAGTGAGAGAGGTTACTAGTTTATGTTCTCATAGTACTTTACTCACAGAGGGCCTTAAAACACTGCACTGAAGTTCATAAGCTGAGAAAGGGGGTGCGGATTTTCTATGGCCCTTTTAGTGAACACTATAGAGTGCGGTCCGTTGTGACGTCAGAGCCAAGGTTAAACGTCACGAGCCTGCCTTTAGCAATGGGCGGCCATGACAGTTACCGTTTTTTCTTTATGGGAAAACAGCATGGGTGACGTCACACCGGCGCTTCTTACAGCACTCTATACAATGAACATCGATACAAATCACGTGACACGATTATAGTTTCACCGACCGAACACGTGGAAGGTTCAATTAACAACCCTATTTATGGACAACTTTAGATAAGTTGCACGACCTTCCTTTTCTCCCCCCCCCAATTTTAGACACTCCTATCATAAACAACAGAAGCATAATTGAAATTAAATTAGCCTTTATGGTACGGACTTTAGTTCAGGATAACTAGGAAAAATATAAAAAAATAGATACAGGCACAGGCTAGTAATTGTTTTTTATGCCGTTTTCCATGGATCAATATTAAAGAACCTATAAATTAAAGTTACTCTATTGAAAATGCCAATGGACAACGGCATTAAATTCGAATTTTTATGGGTATAGTTATGGTCACTTTAAAAAAATGTTACCATTTCGATTTTAGATGAAGAAACAATTTTCAACCGCAATTAAGTGTACAAAAAATGGGAGCTTTCGGAAAATATTCATCGCCAACACCCGTCACTGTATAAAATAATCGCTGATAGTAACTCCCTTATAATAAACACCTGTCTAAACTCTAAGGGCTCGTTTTCAAAGGCGCGAGTTGCGTGAAAAGAATAAGGGCAACGGCCCATAGGATTTTGGGCGAGCTAATGTTAAAAAACTTTTGTTCGCTGCTGCGGTGTTTCTACATGCGTATTCTACGTGTCTTGGATCTCCATCGTTTTGTTGAAAAAAGAGGCAATAAATCTCAAGAATCTACGAGTTTAGGTCATTTTATGTTTCGCTCCATAATGCTAAAGATAGGCAAAATAGGCCAATTAAACCTAGGAGTAGACTGTCTTCCCCCACCTGTAATGACTTGAAAGTCGGAACGTATCTAAACTCTAAATCAATAAAAATTCTGGGAAAGTTTCGTTTTGTAACTGCAAAGGGACACCGAAAAAAACGTCCCAGAAATCTGGCCTAATTCCAGCTCTTTTAGACCAAACGCCTGTAGAAATGTTTAACACGCACGGCACCAATGTATTGCGGATGAAGCGAAATCAAGGGGCTGCCCAAAGATCATATATATAGCTATATAGGCTGGGTTGTATAGTCTTTGTTTTCCCCCCATTAATAGTAGGTAAAAAATAACTAAGAGTAATAATACAAACAATGTTCCCAGAAGTGATATTTAACACGTAGGCAATATTATCATTAGTCTTTTTATCATGGACATACTAAATATTGTGTACACTATAAGCATTGAATTTACATTACTTACAAGTTTTGGAATGAGTAAAATCCTTTTATTTCTATATTAAACCATATTAGGTAAGAGTTCCATGTAAGTTGCGTTTATCTCAGATTAAGCGTGGCATTTCCACCATGATTTGGTTTTGTTAGCAACTAAGAGAAGAGCACTTGGATGTTTGTTGGAAAGCGGTACTATAAATTAACTACTACACGGGTATATACATAACATCTTGATGAATTATATATTTTAACATCACAAAAATAGCACTAATACTGTGCTTTGTCGCCACCGTTATCAGACTGTTGTGTGTCTCGTATTCACATAAAATATATCATTGTTGGGTGTGTTTTTTATAATTAAACGCCACAAAAAGGGCAATATATTTGGACAACCCTATCTTATTTATCAAATAGCTTAACAGTTTTTTGGTGCAATGTAGACAATACTATCGCACTTAGAACCTATCCAAATGAAGTACACCTTCATCGACTATTTTTGTTGAAAGTGATTGTATTGCACACAAAACTGTTAAACTTTTTGGTAATTAAGAAATGTTTGACCTAATAGATTACCTATTTGGTGCGTTTAAATATAAAAAACACACCCAACAATGAATTTCGATAAAGATATGCTTTATGTGAATACGAGGGAAGCATAAGTGAACACCACAGTTTGATAACGGTGCGACATGGCACAGGATAAGTGCTATTCCTGTAATCATAAAATATCAATTCATCAAGTCGTTATGTAAACACCCGTCAAGTAGTTAATTTCTTTATTGTACAGCGTTTCAACAAACATCTACCTGCTCTTCTTCTAGTTGCAAATAAGAGTAGAGCTTGCATGAAATGCTTAGCACAGTAAAGGAAGTTCCAAGAATTTCGCTTGGCCAGCACGCCATCTGCAAGTAGTAATGAAGCATCTGAAGAGTCTGATTCCGAACCCGAACCAGCACCAGTAACAGGTCCTAGACCGTCGGTAATGTCTATTGAGGTGAATATTAAGTGTCTCACACTGGGAAGCCATAAGTGCTTTGTTTGTGGATCGAAAGCACGCACTAGAGTTACGGAAAGTGTCCGTAATGCTGTGTGGTTGAACTCGTCTATCTTTGTCAAGACAGATAGCAGAATTTGTTCTACGCATTTGGTTGACGGCGAGCTTCCCGATGAAGTTATTGGAGGTCTCACCGCGAATAGTGAGTCGGGATTGTTTACGTCCAATGAAATAGATGCCTACTTAAAAGTCTTGCTGAGAATGTTCGGACAGCGAAGAGGCGTTGCTATGAAAACCTAGTGACATGTGACCACGACTGTAAAGTCCTTACCTCGCTATCTCAAGAACAGTTCCTTGCATTGCACTCTACAATAGAAGACAGCATAGGGGTAAGTAGATAGGAAGTGTCACCTTTGAGCCACTGGCGTCAGACAGTGCCAGATGGCACCTGTAAATATGGCGTCAATGAATCAAACATGGCGCCCACATCATTTTTCTTCTTATGGCGCCAGTGAATCAAAAATTTTTCACCCAATCTTGTTGTGACGTCAGTGAAACGTACATGACGTGTCGTCCTATGGCGTCAGCCCATGGCGTCAATGTTAGGCTTAAGCGTCATATTCGACAACGTGGTAAATAACCCTTGTCATACACGCGGTTTAAACGCCATGTCCACCATAAGATCGTGATTGGTCTAAAAAGTGCGCCATGTTTACATGGTCAGAAGGTCACGTGACATTAAAGTATAAAAGACGAGGACGGTTTAAAGATAAGGCAGTCCTTCCTTGAAGTACCAATCCAGACACGAAAAATGTAAGTATAATTTCTCATAAAATTTTAGTGTTATAATCTTGGCCCGCATCACATTTAATGCGATTACCATATTTAATGTGAATATTTAGGGACAACTCCAACGTGTTCGATTTTCTTCAACTAAATCAATCAGCGTAACGGCGGACTGTAGGATTAGACTAGGAATGACCGATGGCTCAACCGGGATCGTATTAAGCGAGGAGGAATATATGCAACTTTACGGGATGAAGGACTCCATAAACAGATTTTTCGAGGACGACGCTCAACCCACCACGTGCTTTTTCGAGGGATCGATGGACAAGCGAATTCAACTTGTAACTTATCAGGATAGGAAGATGTTAAATATCCGCCAAGTGATCCAGGGACAAGGAGCGAACTACGGAATCCAATACCCGACTAAGAATGGATTTGCCATAGGACCATTCCTATGGGAGAAGTTATTGGAAAAACACATTCAGGTGACGACATTCATTACCGAAGCGAAACGTGTGAAGAGTGCGATTAAGGGAATAGTAATACAACAACTAACTGAGGGAATAAAGAATTCGTGCAACGGCTGCATTATCGACCATCCTTCACAATTACAGCATGACTGCATAATGATGGAATGGAGCGAACGTGTAGATGAACATTATTCTAATGCCGTGTCTAATTTAAATATCGAGATGATAGTTAATATTTTTAATAATTCCACTTTCTTAAGTTTTCAATTCTGTAAGCAAATGGTTTCTCTAAGTGTATGTAACTCTAAAAAATTCTTGTAATACATTGAATTTAAATAATAAATATTCAAATTTAATACTTTTTCATTTACCTAAATATAAGCCTACTTCAAATTTTAGGAGTTATTTACATTCAGATTTAATACTATATAACTAAATATATAGGTATATTCCAAATTTTAGGAGTTATTTCAACTTAATATCTGAATTTAATACTTCTAAATATAAACTTTAGAAATTATTTCAACTTAAATCAATTTCTCTTTATTGATAGGCCTATTTTCATGGATAGGTAATGTAAATAACGAGGTCGATGAACGTGAATAGAGAAACTCGGATGGTAAATAAACGGTCTATGTCAATAATTAGAAATCATGATAAGCGCTTGTATGAAACTCTAACGCTGAGTGTCGACATGGGATGATAGTTGGGGTTGCAATGTTTGTTTATGCTAGGAAACTTGTAAGTAAACAAACTAGATTGAAACTTGACGTGAACTTCGAAACATGGCGCGGTTTTCGGGCCTATTTCACATTTCCAAGGATAAGAAATGTAAATAACGAGGTCGATGAACGTGAATAGAAAAACTCGGATGGTAAATAAACGGTCTATGTCAATAATTAGAAATCATGATAAGCGCTTGTATGAAAGCGGTTAGTGTCAACATGGGGTGATAGTTGGGGTTGCAATGTTTGTTTATGCTAGGAAACTATTAAGTAAACAAACTAGACTGAAACCTAACGTGAATTTCGAAACATGGCGCGACCCTCATCGTGACGTCAATGGGAAAACCCGTATGATAGTTCGGGCAGAGATTAAACGGACGACCCCACAATGTTTGTTTATGCCAGGAAATTTGTAAATAAACAAACTAGATTGAAACTTGGCGTGAATTTCGAAACATGGCGCGAATTTTCGAGTTGGCGTCAATGGGAAAACCCAAAGATTAAATGGACGACGCCAAGGTATAAAAGCCCGGCACGTGTCCAAACTCAGTCACTTTTGTTCCTGACTTCAGACGAGATCCAGCCTGCTCCCTAGTTACTTTATAGTATTTTTCAATACTTGGTAACATTTGCTGTTGGAAGTTATTTTGCAGAGGGTAAGAAAAAGTTTACGGGCTAGTACCGAAATTACTTGTGATTTTTACAAGTACTTGCGATTTTTTTTTACAAGTACTTGCGATTTTTTCTGAGATTGTCCTTATCTCATTAATTCTTTGAGAATGTTTAAGTGTAATATTTGTGAGTGTTCCTACCAAGGGAACAGGGAGCTTTTGAGACATGAAAGGGAGAAACACGAAGGTGTTAAATACCCATGCTCGCAATGTCCGGCCGTTTATACCAGACTTGCGAATTTAACGTTGCATTTGGCTGCCCGACACTCTACCTTTAAGGTTCCACTCCCCCTCATGAACAATGCGGGCCCATCAACTTCTACCTTTGTCCCATTCTCGGGACCATCAACCTCTACCTTTGTTCCTCCTGTTATCCCATTCTCGGGCCCCTCAACCTCAACCTTTATCCCTCCTGGGACGCAGAGGCCGAAACGGTCCACGTCCGACCCATCCACTCCTGAGACGAAGCGGCCGAAACGGTCCACGTCCATCCCTATCCCTTCCCTAGATGAACTGTCCGACGATGAGAATCGTGCTCTGAACGCGTTCATGAACCGAGAAGAAGGTGTCATCAATGGATCTCTACTGGGAACTCCTCCACCCGCCGTTTGCGAAAATCTTGATGAGCTGTCCGACGATGGAAATCGTGCCCTGAACGAGTTCATGGACCAGGAGGATGACTTCCCAGCCCTTTCCAGCCAGGAGAACCGCGACATCCATCGCTTTATGGATCAGCAGGAGGGTGGTGGTGGTCAAGAGCAGGAGGAGGAACCCATCGTTGCGTCACCGGAAGTTCCTCTTTACGACGAGCTGGAGGAACTGGAAGTACTCGGTAGGGCTATTTTTTGTGCACGTTTCACACCCGTAGCGACCGAGACAGACGTAGAGCTGTACGTAGGTAGACATAGGGCAGCGATTGAAAATTACTTGCGCAATAAACTGGCTAGGGATAGAGGGATTAAGTGGTATTTAACTGTCAGGGCTCGCTACACCCGTCAGTTAGCCGACACTGACGAGGAAGTAGAAATTTTAATTTATCATAGAACCCAAAACCTTACTATTTTGAACCCCGACGTTATCCCCGGTCAGATAGACTTTAGTATTAGGACTCTGAAACGTTTAATGGAGGAGTACGAAGCGCAAGGTAGCGGGTGGGTTCTAGATAAAATTCTCTTCCTGCAAATTAATATCATAGCGTACCTCCCGCTTCACGGGGGTACATACTTTGAAACCCCTAAAAATCTCCTAGCTAAAAAAGCCCTTTTAAATGTGCAAAATACGGACAATAAGTGTTTCTTATGGTCAATTTTGGCACATTTACACCCTGTTAACCATGTGAACCACCCACAACGTGTGACAAAGTACCTAGAGTATAGTAATGAATTGGACATGGCCGGTATTACGTTCCCCGTGGAAGTAAATACCGGTAAATTAGAGAATTTCGAACGGGTGAATAACCTTTCGATTAATGTATTCGGATACGAGAAAGAGGTCTTCCCCCTTTACGTGAGTTCCAACAGAGTTGAGGAACCACGTCAAGTAGATTTATTGCTATTAACCGAGGGTGAGAAGAAGCATTTCTGCTTAATCCGAAGCATGAGTCGACTTCTAGCGAAGACGTTCACCGCACACGCACACACGAACTATTACTGCCGTTATTGCCTGCATCGATTCTCCGGTGTAAACTCGGAGAAGAACTACAGGGAACACATCAAGGAGTGTAGTATACACGGACCCCAGAAGATCGAGATGCCGGTAAAGGAACCTATTCTGGAATTCAAAAACGTCGCATGGCAACAGAAGGTAAGCTAAAACTTTTGTTATTTATCAGGGTATTTTGAATAGCGCGCCAAAATAGTTTACTGAGGCTAACGTCAGACGGCGCCTATAGCAAGATAAATAAAGCAGACGAGACGATAAGATGCATGGGAGAGAGAGAATGTTTTGTTTACATATCATCTAATGAAGTTTTATTTCTATTTCTCACAGGTTAAATACGTCATCTATGCCGATTTCGAGTCTATTCTCCGTAAAGTTCACCGATGCGATCCCGATGCCGACCTCTCTTCAACCACGAAAACTTCGCAGCATATCTCCTGTGGGTTTAGTTATGTCATTGTTAGTCACGACGGTACAGTCTCTAAACCAGTTACTTATCGAGGGATAGATGCCACGGAAAAGTTTTTAGAAAACCTTTTGCGTGAAGACGCGATTATTCAGCGTAAGATTAAAGATAACGCCCCCATGATTCTATCAAACTTAGAAAAGGCGCAATTCGCCTCGGCCCAATCCTGTTACTTATGTAACAGGCCTTTCACTGTAACTGACTGTAAAGTTCGTGACCACGACCACACTAACGGAGCCTACAGGGGAGCTGCCCATAATTCGTGCAACCTGAAACTGAGGACCCGGAATTTCGTTCCGGTCTTCATGCATAACTTATCTCGTTGCGATGCCCATCTTATTATGGACAAAATTGGATTGGTCAAAGATCACGAGATTAAGTGTATCCCCACGAATTCCGAAACGTACATTTCGTTTTCTCTGGGTAACTTACGATTCTTAGACTCAATTAGGTTCATGCCGGCATCGCTAGAGACACTCGTATCGAATTTGGCTCGAGGAGGAGCCGATAAGTTCAAGTGTTTAAACTCTGCCTTCAGCGCTGACGAAGTACCGTATCTGCTGAGGAAGCAGGTTTACCCCTATGACTACTTCGACTGCGAGACGAAATTCGACGAGACCGAGTTGCCACCCAAGGATGCCTTCTTCAATTCCTTAACTGACGAAGAGGTTAGTGAGGAAGATTATTCTCAAGCTCAAAAGGTTTGGGAAAAATTCCAACTCACTAACCTCGGTGAGTACCATGATTTATACGTTAAGACCGACGTTCTGCTCCTAGCGGATGTTTTTGAAAGTTTCAGGGCTATGTGTCTAGAATATTACAAGTTAGATTGCGCACACGCATATACAGGTCCTGGTTTCGCTTGGCAAAGCGCACTTCACATGACCCAAGTGAAATTGGAACTACTCCAGGATCCTGATATGCATCTCTTTATTGAGAAGGGTATAAGAGGGGGCGTTTCTTTAATTACGCATAGACTAGCCATAGCCAATAATAAGGATCTCCCCGAAACATTCAACCCAGCAGAACGTAGCTCTTACATTACCTACCTAGACTGTAATAACCTTTACGGCACCGTAATGTGTCATCTTTTATAATTAGATGAGACCAGGATGATTTAAACAAACAGTTTTATTCAAAATATTTTAAAACTTCAAAATTCTTATACACTATTTTCTTATTATTAACTCCTTATACAGAGCTTCGCGTGAACGTCCTTTCCGATACAAGTCTTTTCACGTTCTGAGTATTTTGGAGAGTTTGGTCCTCTCCCTCTTATTGTAATGCTAGATGCTAATCTCTCTTTGTGGCGCCATAGTGTCCCGCTTTCCTGTCCCCTATGAACTTAGGAAGGGGTTTTAACAATTTTCTTTCTATAGAGATTTTTCTTGGTAAAGGTTTAGTACATTATAAATCAAGTTTGACACTTTTACTTTCTAAGGTACAATTTTTAAAGGGCTGTTATGAAAGTAAGCAAAATTTATTACAAAATAAAATAAACATTTAACGAAAATATAAAGATAATGAAATTTTCTTTATTGGAACTTTATGAGTTCCAACATCCTCCCCCGCCAAAGAGCTAGCGTTGCTTGCTCATTCTATTAAACTTATAATTAAACTTATATTTCAAGTGGACAAAGTAAATTAATAGGTCTACGTATGGTAGAACCGTGTGGTAATTTTACTACACATGATCTCATTTTTCCATCGCGTCCGCGAAACGTTTCTTTTACACGCGCGATTCGCCATAGTTGTCTCGGTTGATTTTCGTCCTTAACTAAAACTACATCGCCTTCTTTTAATTCGTTGTCAACTTGGCTGCCTTTTACTTTATGCGCGGATGATAAATGCAACAAATATTCTTTCTTCCACTTGTTCCAAAATTTGTCAATTAAACATTCTCTATATTTGTATCTTCTTCTCAAGTCTTCTCCTTTCGTAGTTTTATTCTGATTTGATTTAAATTGTCGAGACGGTAGGGTTGTTAGTCGATTTCCTACTAAAAAGTGCGCGGGTGTAAGGGGGTAGGGTTCCCCTACATCATCATTGACGTAAGTTAACGGCCGCGAATTTAAGACCGTTCTACTTCGGTAATAACTGTTAAAAGTTCTTCAAAGGTCAAGAATGAATTTCCCAATATTTTTCTAAGAATGACTTTGACTAAGCCCACTAAACGCTCCCACCACCCTCCGTACCAAGGGGCTTTCTCCACAATATATTTCCACTTGATTCTCCTATCTCCCAAGTAATCCTTTACTTTCCCTTTATCTAAATTTCTCCAAAGTGAATTCAATTCTTTTTCCGCTTTTTTAAATGTTAGTGCATTGTCAGTATAAATAATTGACGGAATGCCTCTTCTCGAAATAAATCTCCTCAGAGAAAGCAAAAAACACTCGGTGGACAAATTTGATACTATTTCCAGGTGGATTGCTCGGGTAGTGGCGCATGTATAGAGTGCAATATAAGATTTAACTTTTTCTTGTTTTTCTTTCACGAATATTGGGCCTGCAAAGTCTATGCCAGTTATTTCAAAGGCTTGAGACTTGAAAACTCGATCTCTTGGTAGAGGCGCTGTTTCTTCTGTTTTTGGTTTAACTTTCCATTTCTTACAAATTAAACAAAGCTTGATGATTTTCTTAGTTAGTTGACGACCTTTGTTAATCCAAAATTGTTCTCTCACTTGAGTAAGTGTATCTGATACTCCAGAGTGTAAGGTTAATAAATGCGCTCTTCTTATTTGTAAGTTCGTATAATAATTTGGGTTAGGGAGTATAATCGGATGTTTCTCTTCATAAGTAAATTCCGTGTTGTGTAATCTCCCTCCTACTCTTAATATTTCTTGATCATCTAGAAATGGGTTCAGATCTGCTATCTTTGACTCTCTAGGCAGTTTTTCTTTTCTTCGTAATGTTTCTATATCTTCTATGAATTCTTGTTCTTGTATTACTTTTGTCCAATAATTTTCACTTTCAATTAGTTCTTTGGTCGATAACGATCCTGTCAATTTATTTTTATTTTTGCAATTGAAAGCAAATCTCTTAATCCATCCAGTTACTCGAATCAGTCGATTAATATTTTCGAAATTTTCAATTTTAAGTACCGGTTGTAAAATTAATTTTGTGGCACTTAAATTCTGTATAGTTTTTCTAAATTGTGATCTGAGTGAATCTTCTAAAATCTTTTCTGTATTTTCATCATTCGTTAAGAGTTTGTTGGATGGCCATTGTTCTTTGGGTGTCTTAAGCCAGTAGGGACCTTTCCACCAAGTTTCTTTTTGTTTAAGTTTTTCTAAAGTTTCCCCTCGCGTTAAACAGTCTGCAGGATTTTCGAAACCCTTACAATATTTCCAGTTTTCTGGTTCTGTTGATGCTTGAATTTCTTTTACTCTATTGGCTACAAAGGGAACCCACCTATGCGAGTCTCCTTTTTTCCAATTCAAGGTGGCTGTGTTATCACACCAAAAGTTTAACGTTGCTTCAGGGAAGAATTTTTTGACTCTTAACGCTAATCTTGTTCCTATCAATGCTCCTAGGAGTTCCAGTTTGGGTAATTTTACCTCTTTTATTGGCGCAACTTTCGTTTTTGAACATAAAAGGGATATGGAAACGTTGCCTTCTTCTGTCAAGTGTCTGGCATAAACAACCGCTCCAAAGGCCTTCTTGCTGGCGTCTGTAAAGCAGTGCAACTGAGTTTCTATAATATTTTCTTCTCTTTTTTCTTCATTGATATAACGAGGAATCGTAATTTCTTGAATGTACGGTAAATCCATGCAGATAGATTTAAATCTAGTCGCTAGTTGTTTCGTCAAAGGTTCATCCCATTCTAAGCCTAAAATCCAAAGTTCTTGAAATAACAATTTCAATTTGATCGTAAACGGACTTATAAATCCTAACGGATCATAAATTCTGGCTGACAGTTTAAGAATTCCTCTTTTCGTAAGATTCGTCGATTCAAGATTAACTAATACTTTTTCCGTTTGAAACGAAAGAAAGTCTAACCCAGTATTCCATACTAATCCTAGCACCGTAGTATTAGGGTTTTCATTTTCTGATAAATTTTCAATCCAACCCAATTTGATCCATTCATTCTTTAAGATTTGCGAATTAGAGTGCCATTTTCTTATATTCATTCCAGCTGTTGACAGTATTTCTTTTGCTTCTAAACATAATTGTAACGCCTTTTGTTCATTCTCTGCGCCTGATTCAAGATCATCTACGTACATTTCATCATAGATCATTTCACACGCTTCTGTATAAGTTTCTTGATACTTTTTGATGTGCGTTCGTATTGTCGCTGCTAATATGTGTGGACTTGAATTGAGTCCGAAGGCTAAACGTGCAAATCTCAATTTTATTATTTTCAAAGGTTCTTTAAAGCTTTTCGGTTCTTCAAACCAAAGAAACCGTAAGGCATTTCTGTCGTCAGGATGAATATTTATTTGTAAAAACGCTTTTTCTACGTCTGCAGTGAATGCTATTTTATTTGCCCGAAATTTTATTAAAATGTCCAGTAGATCTGGGTTCAAATTCGTTCCAGTATTAAGGCATTCGTTCAATGATAATTTTCCTTTTTCTTTTGATGATCCATCTACTACGACGCGTAGCTTTGTCGTTACTCTTTCGTTTTTCTCGACCCCCGAATGGGGCAGGTAAAATACCTGTTCTTTTCTATTCAACTCTTCAGCCGGAACTTTCTCTATAATTCCTTCCTCAAGGTATCCTTTTATAACTTTGCTATATTCTTGATAAAATGCTTCATTTTCTTCAAATTTGTGGGTTAGATATATTAATCTTCTTAAAGCCGTATGGTAATTATTGAATAATTCTTCTTTGTTCTTTTTCCATGGAAGCTTCACGGTGTATCTTTCCTTGTCGTAACTAATGTGTTCTTCAAATTCTTTTAAAGATAATTTCCTTAATTCAGATTTTTCGATGGGATCTTTATCCGAAATACCAAGTGATTCTAATTCCCAAAATTCTTTTAATTGGTTTGTTAATTGTCCATCATTACTGACATTTTCTTCGTAATTCATAGTTATAGGAGAACTCCCAATCAAGGAAACGCATGTGCCAAGGCTTGGTAATTCTACAGGTCCTTGAATTATCCAACCGAATATACTTTCAAGTGCTACTAATTTGGAATTTAATCTCTGGATTTTCCCAGTAATGACTTGCCAATATAAATCCGATCCAATCAGTACTTGAATTTCTTCGTTATAATTTTCTTCTTCTAACCCTCTATCTGCTAATACTAATCCCAATTCATTCAACTCTTTGCGGCAATTTTCTCCTGGAGATTCAAATTTTGCGGTATTGATGTTTGGGGTTTCTATAACTTCCATTTCCAATTCTCGATCATCAATTAAACTTTTCAAAGTGATTTTTACTTTTCTTCTAGTGACAATCGTCGGTTCTTTTGCCCCAAAAACGTGCAATTTCAATGTAACTTCTTCTATTAAAGGTAATTTTAAGTTTCTCGAAATATCCTCTCTGATGAATGACGTTTGACTACCGCTATCAATCAAAACTCTAACTTCTTCTGTCCTGTCTCTGTACCCTTTAAGCTGAGCGCGAGCTGTTTGAAGTAAAACAGCACTTTCTTTCTTATCTGTAGGAACTACGGAGTTACTACTTATTTCCTTTGGAGACGTTTCTTCTACCTTATTCTCTTCAACTCCCTTTTTGTTTTCTCGTTTTTCCCCTTGTGCACACACAGCTGCGTGGTGTCTTCCATTACATTGTTTACATTTGATCTGAGATTCGCAATTTTTTGCTAAATGACCCGCTACAATACAAATGTAACATCTTCCTAATTTCTTTAAAATGTTTTTTTCTTTCTTCGACTTTCGTTATGCTTTTGCATGCTTCCGACTTATGATTATATCGCTGACAAAATAAGCAAAATCCGCTATTTTGAGTGGTCATTCCCGTGATCAAAGCTGCTGATGAAGTGTACGAGGGTTTATTATCCTTTTAGTAGGATTCACTAGCGCTATAATTCGTTCTGCTATTTGTGTTTGTTCGACTGAAGTTTTGAACTTGTGATGAATGGAGCGTTTCTCCCGAGCTTTTCATTTTATAAAAATAGGCTCTTTCCCTACTTTGTAAATCTTTTCTTATAAACTCTAATAACTCTTCTGCGTCTAATTCTTGCTGAACATTTCTTGTTCTATTAAATTCGACGTTTATGTCGTCTGGGAGTTTCCCTAACAGTATGGGACAAAGAATAGTTCCGTATTTTTCTGATGCTCTTACTCCAAGAGCTTGGAGACCTCTTACTTCCATTTCACATACGTCAAAAAAGTGTCTATAAGCTTTCAGATCGCTTGACTTCGCAATAGGTTGTAAGTGCGTAAGTTTCTTGATATGCATGGTGACAATGTCAGTCTTATTACCGAATCTCTCGTGTATTCTATCTATAGCAGTATCATAATTTGCGTCTGAAAATGACATTCCGGTAACCGCGGATGCAGCTTCGCCTTGTAAATAGGATTTTAAATAATTGAATTTTGCACTCTTAGGTATCGAATTATTATTATGAATCGCGTTTTCAAATTGAGACCAAAAGTCTGTCCATTTAGTTATTTCCCCATTATATTTCTCTATTTCTAATTTTGGCAATGACATGTTAAAGTTTTGCGCGACAGGCTGTGGCATATAGTACGAGAAAGGTGCTTGCGGATATATGGGCTGGTTTGCCTGATAAGGTAGCGTTCCTGTTCCCATTCCTTGTCCAATACCTCCCAGTTGTGGTGGCATTATATTTGATAACGACACTAGCGGCGGGTTCGTTGATATAACACTAGGTACAGTTTGTACTGTAGAAATTAAAGTCTGTGGAGTCTGTATTCCCGCACTAGTTGTAATTAACGCTTGTGGTGAAACTGCAGGTAGTTGAAATGAACTACTTGAGATTCTTGTTCCAGGGATGAAAGGTGAATTTATGATTAGTGGATTCTGGGCTGCTTCTGTCGATGTCGTCTCTTTGGGATTTGTACAAGATTCTGATGATTCTTCCATTATATCTCTCGATTCAGGGACTCGGATATTTTCGATCAATTCAGCCATTCTATAAGCTGACGGTACTTTTGTAGCTTTTTCTTGCATGATGCTTATATAATGTTCTAGAGTCACTTTAGCGGTAACAATATCTTCCTCACATTTTTCGCGAGAGTCTATTTCCTTTTCGATTGAAGATGTTGGGAGAAGTCGATATATGTTTCTATCCAATTTTCTTATTATTGATTCGTGCTCGTTTAATTGGACCTTCATGATCTTTAATGCTACTAGATTCATTTCTTCTTTCTGCGACTCATTGTGAATCCGTTTTAGCAAATTGGTTAATTTTCTTCTCGTGGCGGTTCTCATGGCTTTTGCCTTTTCTAATTTTTCTTCAGGTGTCATTTCGAAACTGCTTTCAGAACTGACTTCATCGTCTTCATTACTTTCTTCTCCCGTTCTTTCTGTCTTTTCTTCATACTCCGCCATTATAAACTGCGATAATTCTATTTCCTTGATCTCTTCTTAATTCTTTCTTTATAACTTTGTCTTTCCAATATATTTAATCGCTTATACACGACTATTGTCGATCTTCTTAATACACCAGCGATATAGCTTATACACTATATTGTTCCGGTATTCAAAATTTCTTCATTTCTTAATTGTTCGTTAATTGGATCTCGCTTACACACGGCAATTAATCCCGGGTTTCGGCACCATTTTATAATTAGATGAGACCAGGATGATTTAAACAAACAGTTTTATTCAAAATATTTTAAAACTTCAAAATTCTTATACACTATTTTCTTATTATTAACTCCTTATACAGAGCTTCGCGTGAACGTCCTTTCCGATACAAGTCTTTTCACGTTCTGAGTATTTTGGAGAGTTTGGTCCTCTCCCTCTTATTGTAATGCTAGATGCTAATCTCTCTTTGTGGCGCCATAGTGTCCCGCTTTCCTGTCCCCTATGAACTTAGGAAGGGGTTTTAACAATTTTCTTTCTATAGAGATTTTTCTTGGTAAAGGTTTAGTACATTATAAATCAAGTTTGACACTTTTACTTTCTAAGGTACAATTTTTAAAGGGCTGTTATGAAAGTAAGCAAAATTTATTACAAAATAAAATAAACATTTAACGAAAATATAAAGATAATGAAATTTTCTTTATTGGAACTTTATGAGTTCCAACATCATCACCTGCCGATGAGAGGATTTCGATGGATTCAACCATGTCAAGATTTCACTCGTGAAATTATCTTGAATCACCCAGACGATGATCCCCAAGGTTTTATCCTGGAGGTGGATCTTGAGTACCCGGAAAGTTTGCACGAAGAACATAACTGTCTACCCTTAGCACCCGAACGTAGAGTTATTAACGCGAATGAGCTTTCACTGTATTCGATTGAACAGTTGAATAAACTGAAAATTAACGTACAGGATAGCCTCCCAAAGTTAGTTCCCTCACTCTACAATAGGGAGAAATATGTTCTCCACTACCGGAATCTCAAGTTTTACATCGCTAAGGGGATGAAATTGGGGAAAATCCATCGAATACTCACATTCGAGCAGGGTGCGTGGTTAAAACCATTCATCGAGTTCAACACGGAGAAACGGAAGCAGGCAGTGAACGACTTTGAGAAAGATTTTTTCAAGTTGGCCAACAATAGGTGCGTAAATTAATCAAAATTTTTATCTATTAACAGTTTTTTCGGGAAGACGATGGAAAACCTCCGCAACAGGATCAACTTCGACCTTGTCCAGACCCGGGAGATGGCAATCAAGAAGGCCAGTTCGCCGACATTCCAGAGGTTCACCATCTTTAGGAACGAGCTGGTTGGGATCCATCGTCTGAAGAAATCCCTCAAGTTGGACCGACCCATTTACACCGGTTTCGCCATCTTGGACCTCTCAAAGTTGGTCATGTACGACTTCCATTACAACACTATGAAGGCTAAATACGGCGACGACCTCAAACTTCTTTTTACCGACACAGGTATGATTTTTTAAAATCGTTTACTAGATTTAAATCCTTTTTTTCTACTTTCAATTTTAACTAATTAAATGTTTTTACGTATAATTGCAGACAGCCTGACCTATCAGATTTTCACCGACGATTTGCCTCGGGACTTTGCCCAGATGAAGGAGATGTTCGACTTTTCCGCCTACCCCAAGGAACATCCGCTCTTCAGCGAGGAGAACAAGAAGGCCCTCGGAAAGTTCAAGGACGAACTCAACAGCGTCCAGATTCAAGAGTTCTGCGGCTTGCGACCGAAAATGTACAGCATCCTGTCGGCAAAAGGTGAAAAGAAGACGGCGAAGGGAATCTGTCGTCGCGTAGTCAAAAAGAAGATACGTCACGCTCAATACAAGGAATGCCTGCTTCAACGTAAACTCACCACTGAGGAGATGAAGAGGATAGTCAGTGTTAAACACGAACTATTTTCCATCACTCAGAAGAAACTCGCTCTTAACCCCTGCGATGATAAGAGATTCATCATCGATGGGGTGTCTACATACGCTCATGGTCATTTTAAAATTAAGGAATAATTCCAAATGTATAACTTTCTGTAACCCTATCCCCTCCCATTCCCTCCTGGGGGCGAAGTGGCCGAACCGGTCCACGCCCTCCTCCCATACCCTTTTGGTGCGAAGTGGCCGAATCGGTCCACGCCCAATTTCCCCTCCCATACCCTTTTGGTGCGAAGTGGCCGAATCGGTCCACGCCCAACCCTTTTCCTTTAAAATTTCATAGTTCTATGTATAGTTTATAAGTTTAATTTAATGTATATATATTTTCAATGTTTAATTGTATAGTTTTAAGTTGTTTTTTCTCGAATGAGTTTTACTCCGTGATTCTACGGTTTCTCATTCAAAATAAAAATTTTTAAATACAAATTTTCTCCCTCTTATTTCATACAACTTAGGCAAACATTTTTTCAGGTTAAGGGGATGTGGCCCCCAACGCGTGGGACCGACCGCGTGCGCGTGTTTAAATTTCCCGCGTGCGCGTGTAGGAATAAGTTCGCGCGCGATTTAAAGAAAAACACATAAATTCAATCAAAAAAACTTTATTAAAAATCTCTTATACATAAATTCCGATATCATTTTATCGTTCAAATTCTTATCTTTTACAAATTTTAAGCAAATATTATACATTTTAATACCTCTGCATCTATACAGAGAAAAATATACGCAAAATCCGCCACATGTCCGACTGGAATTTCCTTGAAGTTGTTTAGAATTAAAAGTTACGGTAACGCTGTTTCTTTCTACAAAATCGTTGAATTGAAACATGTCCGGCGGGTTTCCGAAACTATCGAAGAACTCGGTATTTTTGTTACTAGAAAAGTAAATAACAGTCCAATGCTGACCTTCAGTTTCTGAAGAGCCAGTATTTACAATATACAGTGAAGGGAAAAACTTTACTTTCTCGGGTAGCAGGTCAGCTGCAAAAACACCTCGAAACAGATCTTTGGTGAATTTATCCCTTTGCATAATTTTAGTTAATTGTGTAGTGTTCATAATCTTTTAGTTGTAATCGTATATGACAGTTCTATTCTTATCAATCTCAACCAAATTCTGAAACTCAGAGTAATATAAAACTGTGATAGTCTTGGGCAAGTCCTTGGCGAATTTTAATTCCAATCGCAAGTTACCATTCCTTATCAATTGAAATTGAGAAGTTGAACTACTGAGGTCGGCACTTAAATCAAAAGCAAATATGCAATTCCCATTGGGGAATTCCTCCCGTGAAATGTAGTTTCCCTCGTCCAATAACCATTGAGAGGTTTGAGTAAAAAGATTAGTATAAGATCTCATATATTGACCACCAGAAAAGTTTGGGGTAAGAGGTTTATGTGGAACGCTAGCTCCGTCAAGGTACAAGGCGATATGATTTAAATCATAAGGTTGAAAATTGAAGGGTGACTTTCCGTAATCACCCAAATATGCATTTTGATCTACAAGAGCGAAAAGAACTTTTTTGGGTAGTTGACCCATGAATAAATTATCTCTAACACATATTTTTGTACCACTGTTAATTGAGAATGAGTTACATTCCGTGCGAATAATCGGGTATTTCATGGTTGCCAGTTCCAAACATTTAGCGTGGGCGATTAACACTTCCGATGGTAATTTTACTTTACGAACGTACAGGGATGCTAACTCGTAAACCACTTTCCATTTAACTGCACCGTCTGCATGCACGCAAAATTCGTTTGGACTTTTAACAAACTTGAATTTGAGATCCGTTAAATTTGGGAAGTATCGAGGTTGTTGACAAAGATCCAAGTGTACAGTTCCTACCATATCTATTGTTCCTTTTCTAGCAAAGGCCGCTCGTGTTTTAAACCCTTCGTTATCGTCCAAAACGTCAAATTTTCCGGCCGTGTCTTTGTAAAACATTGAACTAGTAAGAAAACTAGTTTTGGCGGGTCCTCCGAATGTCACCGCCGTTTGAAACATGGCCTTGTAAGGGTAGTTTTGCGGCGATGGTGTGACCGATCTCTCTTGAGCTGAAAGGTGTACTTCGCTGAAAAGACTATGCAGGAAATTATTTACCGGTCCAACTTTATCAGCAGCTGCTGGGATTGTTTTTCCATCGGCCGGGTTGACAATCCTGACTTGGAGATGTAGTAAAGTCTTGGACAAGTCCAAATACGCGTCGGAACTACCAGCCACGGTAAACGTGATTGTCGAATTTTCGTTAATGTTAGAGATGGGGCTGTATTCGACCCATTCTCCACTCAGAATACTGGTATTGGTAAGGGGTATGTCGAAAAGTTCAACTTCGGAGCCGACCGACCCATGCGAACCGGGATGGACATGTGTCATTATATTTTTCAGGTAAAAATATCTGGATGATTAAAGGACGTTGCTTTCCTCTTTCTTGCCGAGGCTGAACTGACGAGTGATCTAGACCTGCGTTTCCTTTTATTACCATTCCCCGTCATTTTTCGGATTTCTTCCGCCGCACTAAGGGCGACGTCTTTAGCCGCGGCTTTTCCATGAGATTTTACGATGCTTTCACGTTTACACCCGTTTGCCACGTCGGCCACGACCTTTGCACCTGTGTTCAAAAATTTTTTCCCGAGGTATGAAGCACCCCTTTTCAGTAAGGTATAGCCCGGCGAAAGGCCGATGAAATGAAGTTTCCCAATCCGTACCCGTGTTGCACCGGAAGTCCCCTGTATACCGCTAAGGAATTACCAATTTGGGAATGAAAGTGTTTATAATAATCAAATTTTCCACCATGTCCGATCTGGTTTAGAAAGTGTTGATCGTAGTCCGATTGGTTAAAGGACATATTTGATTTGACGACGTTCTTCATCTAAAACTTCAAGTGTAAATGACACGAGGACCTGTTTTACCTTCTAATTTATAATGGTGACCACATTCTACGGGGTCTAAAGTGTAGAGTAACGTGAACTCTTCCTCTCACGAAATCTATGGGGGTACCAAGCTCACTCATTATGTTAATTTCAATTGACTGGAAAGTATTGCAGGCGAGGGGGAGGTAGTGCGGTCTAGGGAAATCTTTGTCTACCGTTTCTCCGTCATTACCCTGCACGCTAACGATTCTTAGTAGAGGTATGTGCACATCTCCCACGGGTCTAGACTCGACCACGTCGCTATAAACAAAGAGTGAATGAAGTCCCGCGTCGAGGTCAAAGGGGTACGTGGCTATGGTAGACTGGGAAAAAGTCGTTGATTCCGTGGAATCTTTCGAAAATCCGAGAATAACAGCTAACTCCCCCGGTATAGTTAACAAATAATCCTCTTTGAGAGAAATTTGTACTCTTCGTATGCGTTTTATGTAACTAAAGGAATACTTGAGCTGGGCGGGAATTGAAGGTTCACGCGTAATAACGCCCGCCACGTCATCCTCGACGTAGTTAAGTTGCTCGATAAGGTCCTGGATATTACCATAATATCCGGCGGGTAACTCTATGATTGTAGAATATACTACTCTACCATTACTCACGAGTATAAGCGAGCATGTCCTACTCAAATTATCCCAAGTGTGCGGGTAGCTAATTTCCGCTAAGCCTACTTCGTAAAATCCCTGTAATTTTACGGGTTCGGGGAGGTACGTCCTGAATTTACTTCTCGTATTGTCGGGGAAATACCTCATCGACGAGTCGGAAGGTAAAGTGATGTAAAAGCTCATACTATATCTATTTCCTGAACCCAACTGTCAAAAGACGGAGAGTATCCTTTCCAACGTACTAGCTTCTCTAGCGTCCCGTCGGGTCTGCGACGTTTCCTCAATATCTTTTCTATTTTAAACACGCTAGAATTTAGGTCTTTACCCACTTTCTGTAATTGTTCCTTGTAAAAAATACCAGTAATCGGTTCCGAATTCAAATCCTGGATCCTATACACCGGTGGACTACGAGGTAATCTCTCCACCACTTTGAAAAGTTCTTCCGACCACGTGGGCAAGTAACCCTTCTCGAAAATATTCTTATGTTTGCTTATCCGGACTACGTCACCAATATCGTAAGGATACTTTAATGGTGGGGAGAAGTCTATATCGCCGTAAAGGTTTTCCCATACCCGTCTCGATGTTTCGGGTGTGACTTCAACGGGTTTACACTTTATGGATCGGTGATAATTGTTATTATAAGCTTGAACCATGTCTTTAAGAGCGTCAATGTACTTATAGGTATTGTTTTCCGTGAAATACCGATACATGCGACTTTTTAGAGTTCTGTTGAACCTTTCAACTATCGTAGCCTTCTGTTCGGAATCCGGGGCAAAGAACTCAATCCCCTTCTTTTCAACTCTCTCTGAACATCCCTGCATATGAACTCATTACCGTGGTCACTTTGCACTCGCTTCGGCGAGCGACCAGACTCGAGAATAGCCTTAAAAGCCCTAAGGATGGTTGGTCCTTTCTTGTCCTTGGTAGCCACCACAAAGGCGTATTTACTGAAAACGTCAATGCAGCACAGGAGGTATCTGAACCCTTTATTGTGACGAGTTAGGTTCTTCAAATCGGCTAAATCAATCTGCCACTGCTCATCGATCCCATAAACTATTGTCCTATTTCTCTTAAAGTTTTTTCTAGCATTCCTGTGTAATGTATACGTATCTTGTGTTTTTAAAAATGTCTCCACGTCTTTTACCGTAACCTTTAACCCAGCCTCTTTAGCCGCTCGGTATAGCCCGAGAACACTTCCATATGAACCCGGGTCAGAAACATTAGAATAAATCTCTTTTAGTCTATCCATTAAGGGTGCAGTTGGTTACACTATGATAATGCCTGAAGAGAAAA
Source organism: Phalangium opilio (assembly GCA_019434445.1). Lineage (NCBI taxonomy): Eukaryota > Metazoa > Arthropoda > Arachnida > Opiliones > Phalangiidae > Phalangium > Phalangium opilio. Next base: position 635,532 of record JAEQBA010002017.1, on the reverse strand, counting down.
TCGCTAACCTCTATAATTAGGAATATGGCAATTACTAAAACCACAGTTAAAATTTTAGGAGATTTAAAAAATGTGTCTACTAGGTTGGCTAACACCACAAAAGTACCCACCTGATTATCACAACCTTCCATATCGGAATACTTAAAATGAATGAAACGTGGAATGTAAATGAATCGTATTTTATTTAAAACAAGTGCTACAAGTTTATCCAATTTCCGAAACCCTCACCAGTCTGAGCGGGCAAATAATAATCCTCCTTCACTTCTTCTTTCTCCACTTTTTCTTTCTTCGCTTCACTTTTTTCAGGCGGGGGTGGGTCTGTTTTTCTAATTTTAATTAATGTTCTTGGTACATTAACCGTATACAAAAGTTGGTAAAACTGTGGGGCACCAATGACGGACGACTGTTTTTTAGAACTCTTCGCGGTATAAGCTAATAAATCAATTATATTTGAACCGATGATTTTACGGTTCTCATATATTAACTCTCCGGCGTGTGTCCATCTTATTTTTGATATACGGTCAATCCATTTGTACAAGTTCAAACAATCAGCTGCGCTATAGGAAGGAACCGAAGAGACGATTTCAGGACCCCAATTCCGGTTTTTTGCTGGTTTTACTTTCGCCCTTTTCACCGTTTTACTAATTTCCCTCGAAAGTACGTGGTTATATCTTAATAGTTTATCAGTATCGTTTATGATGGATTTCAACTTATCCTCCTTATCCAACTCCATTGAAGTGTCGACTTTTAAACCGCTATTTGAATTTAACCTATTATACGTTTCTTCGGAAATTAATAACATTTTTCGCGCCATTTTTACTTTATAGCTCGACTTATAGCCGCACCTGCTACTGAACTAATGATAGATAGTAACGGTCCGAGAAGTAAAGGGATGAAACCTCCGTTTTGAATTAATAGTTTCCTTTTCTTTGAAGGGAGTATGTTGGACGTAACCTTTCTTATAACGTGTCGATGTTTCTTCAACCGCTCCTTCTCCTCCACTGAAAGAGGGACATTGCCCCGTAGGATATTTATACAACACTCGACAATAGATTTAATCGCTTCTTTATTGGCAAATTTAATTGCGGCATTTCTTTGACATGAGTTACAATTTGCAATATATTTTAAAAAATTTAAATTATCGTCGACTCGTTTTGACGGAGCCATTCCGCTAGTTTGGACGCCTTCACCAAGGTACAGTTGTTGCTGTCCCTATGAAAAGTGCAAGCCCTGGGGGTATCGCACTCGATACTTGATAATCTCGGGCAACCGTAGTCTTCGGCGTTGATAACTTCGCACCCTAAGAACCTTGATAGGGTTTCGGCCTTCTCCGCTCCTTTCGTCACGTATGACGATGCTCTAGCTCGAATATAGTCGGCGGCCTCCTGCGTCGTCTCGTATGGGTAGTCTCCCTCCTCGAATGCTAGATCGCAAGTGTTCCTTGAGAGCCACCTGCATTGCCTTTTATCCTTGACGGATAACTCTGAGAACTTGCATGGGGATTGGAAGATCCAGACTTCGTGGACGTCGGTCTCCTTCACGTACATCGTCAGCTCCTTGATTACCCATTGCCCCTTAATCCGGAAAAAATTCGCTTCAAGGATGGCCGTCATTTCGGTATGAACAGTGCTGCTTGTTGACCTGGAAGTATACCTGTTCTTAGACGGTGGTTATCTAGGGTGTTAGCCTTAAGGTCTACAAATAGATATCCGTAAGGTTCCAAAGTCGCCTGTCTAAAGGAGTCTACCACGTATTTACTATTTCCCGGCGAAATTTGTTTCGCAAGATGGATAATGGCCGACTGATCACGTGGTGTTTTAAATATAACCAAGTAATGGGCATTTAAGTTTAAGGTACGAATTTCCTTCCGGGATAATAAAGATTCTGCATTAAAATTAAAACTGAGGTATTCCTATGGTGCGAACCCTAATGAAAAGATTCGTCACGTCCTTATTATTCGCTATTTCACATAGTAAGTCGTCTAATATAACGAAGTTCCTCACACTAGCATCTAGGGTGCTAACATCTAATAAGCCCTCGTGAAATTCTACACTCGGAGTATGGGATAGTATAGCACCGTATAGTTTCGACTGATACTCCGTATAACACCAAATTATTCTTTCGGGGGTGGGCGAAATACATATATCCTTATGCTTAATTAATTCTCCTACGAAAACACTTTTCCCACAGCCGGTGACTCCAGCCACTAGTCCGGTAAAGGGGTGTTGCATACTTAAATCCATATCGATAAATGCGGGAGGAATTAACTACCGTAAACTTATATTTAAAGAAATTATACTTACATTTTTCGGATCTGGATCGGTACTTCAAGGAAGGATGTAGAATGCCTTATCTTTAAACCGTCCTCGTCTTTTATACTTTAATGTCACGTGACCTTCTGACCATNAATAGGATGCGGACCAAGATTATAGCACTAAGATTTTATGGGAAATTATACTTACATTTTTCGGATCTGGATCGGTACTTCAAGGAAGGATGTAGAATGCCTTATCTTTAAACCGTCCTCGTCTTTTATACTTTAATGTCACGTGAATTTCTGACCATGTAAACATGGCGCTCTTTTTAGACCAATCACGTTCTTATAGTTAAACCACGTGTATGACAAAGGTTATTTACCACGTTGTCGAATATGACGCTTAAGCCTAACATTGACGCCATGATTGATTCACTGGCGTCATAGCAGGATTGTGAGAAAAAATATTTGATTCACTGGCGCCATAAGAAGAAAACTTCCGTGGGCGTCCATTGACGCCATATTTACTGGTGCCAGATCATGTGCCATCTGGCACTGACTGACGCCAGTGAGGTGAAAGTAACACTTTCTATCTACTTAAGTATTCATTGGTCTATTAAGGTGTTCATGGATTAATTAAGTTAAGTATTCATGGAATGTTTAAGATAAGTATCCACGGAATTCCATAAGAAAGTACAGACTAGGGGTGTCATAATTAATCAATTAGTTTTATTCGTATAATCAAAATATAATTCGTGTCACATTTTTTTCAGAGAGTTTAATTTTTAGAAATAAAATTATTTCATGTCAATATTAATCAAATGGATTTGGTGCACTTAAAATTCAATTCCTTTCTCATTTTATTTACACAAAAATTATTTCGCCTAATGTGGCAAACTTTCCCCCTTTTTCATTAATGCTCCCATGTTAAAATGGAATAAAATTTCATCCCCTTGCTTAATTTTTTGGTGGCCTTAAAAATTATGTGGAGTTTTCCATCAATTAAATGTTTTTCCCACCGCGTTCTCATTTTTTTTCTTCGTATGATTAACATGTTTCCTAATAGTTGTTTTCCGATTTTCCGTCTATGGCATAGTCTTTTTCTGGATGTCGAAAATGGAATAAGAAGTTATTTTCAGTCTCAGGGTTAAGAAATCTTTTTTCGGCCTCTCCTTTTGATATAGTTTCGCCCGGGTAATCGCATAGAACGTCTCGCTTTTCAAATTCAAGTGTGGCAAAAACACCAATCCTTTTTCTCCAGCTACTCCCTTTTTTTAGGCCAGGCCATTCTTGCGACAAAATTAAATTATCAATGATGTTCTCTTCCCTTAAATGATCCCTTTTTTGGCATATTCTTCCTGTTAAAATTATTTATGAGATAAAGAGTAGTAAATAACAAAATATATGTGAATATACCATTAATATTTTCAACGCTTTGAAAACTTTTGGCACCATTTTTTTCATGCACTTCATCTCAATTAGCTTGGTGATAATTTCACTTTCCGTTGGCTCGTCTTTTCTTTTTCGGAAACTAGATGTAAAAATTAATTCAATTAAATATTTAGTTATATTGAAATAAAGTATGTGAATAACAAACAAAACTTACAAATACGCAACTTCACGTGCCTGTAATACTTCTTTACAGTACATCCACCTGTCTCGCACAAATTTTTCTTCAGATTTCAATACCCCTCGATATCCTTTCTTCTTCAGGGAGGCATTGATTATGTCGAAGGAAGGGAAAGATTCCAATTTTTCAGGCGGCATCAGCTCTATCACAATTTTTCGAATCTCACTTGTGTCACTTGACTCACTATCAGTAGTGATACACTGAGCAAGGGCTACCAGTGGACATGAAATATTTTATTAGTTTAAAAATATTTTAAATGAAATGAATATTTTCTTATTTTCCACACCTTTTGATTTTTCTCCACTCATTGCAGCCTCTTCGCTCGTTCCAGCCTCTTTACTTGTTGACGCCCCAACATTTACTAGTTCTGAAATTTAATATTCATTTAAAAACTATCCATTTGAATAAATATATGTATTTACCCTCTGAGGAAATATTTTTTGAAATTAGTTGCTCCAGGACGTTAGCCATTTCGCATATTGTTTCGTTGGAGTCCAACCTATAGCTTTTTTGGGCGGTGGCTTCGGAATGCGCCAGAAACCCGGATAAAAGTTCTTTTTTTTCCTTAGGCATTATCTCAGCCGCCGTTTGGAAGGCTTTTCGGCACATTGTAACTGTCATATTTGAAAACTCAAAGGTATCCAAAAATCTATAATGGACCATTAATGCTACTTAAAAACTCTTCTGTATAACGTTAATTTTAATATATATAAAATTGAATAGAATATTTTCGAAATTAATCTTAAACTGGTTATAATTAAAGTATGAAGACTTAAATGTTTAATAAACTTTAATAATTTGCTAGTGATTCTCGTTTTACCAGATTTCCGCGCAGATTCTGCCATAAATGACCGATAAATTTAAAATCTTAAAACCACGTGAAAACAAACAATTTAGGGGATGTCATCAACTGTAAATTGAATCATAAGTAATTATTTAAAGTTCGTCGAAATGACCAGTAACATTTAGACAAATGGTGCATTAGTATTCAAACAAAAACAAAAGTAAATTAATAGTTTTATTACTTAAATAAAGCTAAAAATAAGATGTTCTGGTAAGTGTTCATAAATCTATTAAGGTAAGCGTTCAGGGGTCTATTAAGGAAACTGTTCATGGATCTATTCTAGGAGAGCGATAGCTCTCTTAGATAAGACTTCATACCGACTTTAATGTATAAGGATGGTTTTTTGATTGGTTATAACTTTTTTGTATGAAAATTTAAACCTTTTTCTGGGACCATTTTTAAGGATTTTGAGAAAAATTAAGTGCTAAATTTCATGTCTTTTTGCAAACTCTACGCATAAGGGTTTGTTAACAGGTTTCTAAACTGGTGTCACCGGCCAATGATAACAAATACGTACATCATTTTGTTCGTTGAAATTGCTGGTAAATTAATCGATCACTAAACCCTGTCAACAAACCAATTAATATTTTTTATTCAGACTCTTCCAATCATTTTTGTTGGGTAACTATTAAATTTTTTATTATTTTTTTAGTGCTTATTTTTAAGTTACCTAAGAAAAAATTAAACCATGACCAGTTTATTCATATAATGATTATTTTGACATTGCCCAAGAAAACAATAAGCAATAGCCGGTTTTTAATTCTCACCAGGTGCCAATGATAACTGCTACAAAGATGAATTATTTGTCAAATTGCTGTTAGAATAAATGATTGATTAAATCACACAATCACAAAACCCCGTCACCAAAAAAACCAGAGCTGTGCTAATTAACTGGCAACTAATTGAATTGGAATTAGCAATTGGACAATTATGACTTAATTAGCAATTAGGCATAGAGGCTAATTAAATCCCTTTACACACTGATAAACAAATAAACCCTGTCAACTCCACTCTTGGACGACGGGAGCATGTAGTGGCATTTGTTTTACCTAAAGAAAGGTAGATATTTTTTTAAAAATCAGGAAATTATAAGTTTCGGATCTTTTGCAAAAAAAAAATGATAATGTAGGAAATTTAATTTTACTAAGCTTAGCAGGCCAGTTAGCTACACCTTTTCAACCCTGGGAGCATCTAGTAACGTTAGTTTAATCGAAACCACACCATTTATTTGCTTTAAAATTCGACAAAATTTCATTGAGTTATGAAGATGGTAATATCCTATTGGATAGAATCCCGTTGGATCGAATTCAAATTTCTAAAATTGTAGCCAAATTTAAAACAATTTATAGCCCAAAGAGCGATTTTCTACTGAATGGGAATATTTAAATGGAAGAGCTTTCGACTGAATGGGATGGGTTTACACATATAAAATCATAGCGTTTTCCTTGAGTTGCCGGGCTCCAGTAGCGCAATGGATAAAGTGATTTGGATGATCGAAGAAGTTAAGCAGCATCGAGCGCCGTCAGTACTTGGGAGGGAGATCTCTTAATAGTAAGGTTAGATTACGTTAGGTATGGTTAGGTTAGGGTTAGACAATTTCCAAAAATGGAAGTTATTTTCTGAAATTTATTGAAGAATGTTATTGGTGAACACATATTATTTGCTGCAGTTTCAAGAAGTTTAATAAGAAAATCAATTTTATTTTTAGGTTAGGTTAGGTTAAGTTAGGTTAGGTTTGGTCAGGTTAGGTTAGGTTAGGTTAGGTTAGGCTAGGTTAGGTTAGTTTAGGTTAGGTTTGGTTAGGTCAGGTTAGGTTAGGTTTGGTCAGGTTAGGTTAGGTTAGGTTAGGTTTGGTTAGGTTAGGTTAGGTTAGGTTAGGTTAGGTTAGGTTAGGTTAGGTTAGGTTAGGTTAGGTTAGGTTAGGTTAGGTTAGGTTAGGTTAGGTTAGGTTAGGTTAGGTTAGGTTAGGTTAGGTTAGGTTAGGTTAGGTTAGGTTAGGTTAGGTTAGGTTTGGTTAGGTGGTTAGGTTTGGTTAGGTTTGGTTAGGTTAGGTTAGGTTAGGTTAGTAATATTTTATAAATCATTTAACAATGTTACGCCTTTTCCAAAATATTGAAATTTAGCTTCATTGACTTCTCAAATAATATGCCTTTTCCAAAACATTACTGTTATGTTAGGTTTGGTTTGGTTTGGTTTGGTTAGGTTAGGTTAGGTTAGTAATATTTTATAATTCATTTAACAATGTTACGCCTTTTCCAAAATATTGATGTTTAGCTTCATTGACTTCCAAATAATATGCCTTTTCCAAAACATTACTTCTATGTTTGGTTAGGTTTGGTTTAATTAGGTTAGTAATAATTTATAAATCATTTAACAATGTTACGCCTTTTCCAAAATATTGAAATTTAGCTTCATTGACTTCTCCAAAAATATCCCTTTTCCAAAACATTACTGTTATATTAGGTTACGTTTGGTTTAGTATTTTCTGCAATAACAAGAAGTTTAATAGGAAAATCAATAGAAAAATAGGATTGAAAGGAAAATTCATGATTGGAAAACCGCCCAAATTGCGGTATTCGGTCTAATGGGATTCGGTCCAACGAGACATTCGATCCAATGGGATTCGACCCAATGGTAGACAATCATGAAGATTGTAGAAATTGATTAACGCGAGTTGATAAAGAAATTGTTTAATTTATTAATATTTGCTTACAGCAATTAATGATACATTCGTATTAGTATAAATTGTTCATTTGTGTTAATAGGAGTTAAAGGGATAAGAAAATTTCTTTATGAAATATATTTGTAGCTTTAAACGGGTCAAGCATTTTTTAATGGTTGAGAATCAAAAAGAATGGAATAAGGATGGAAAAGTAGGTTTACTTTTCCAAAAGATAACAAAATTGTTGGGAAATCATTTCATATGTTCAAGGGGTAATGAAGTGACTGGTAAATCTTTTCTTCAGTTAAAGGGATAAAATTTATTAAAATGGATTAATTAGAACGAACATTAATTTATTAAAATGGATCAAAAAGAATGGAATAATGATGGGAAAGTTAATTGAAGTTTTAAAAAAATAACAACATGGCTGGGAAAATGAGTCTTCAATTCAAGGGATAAAGAAATAAAATAATAATGGAATATTAGTTCATTAAAATGAATTAAACAGAATGCAATAATTATGGATGAAAAATTGATTTATTTGGTTAATATATTAATTGTGACAAAAATTGAATGAAAATTATTATGGTGATGATGCTACAAAAAATATAAGAAAAAATATATTAATTATCTTAAATGAATATTTTTTATTGGAGAATTCAGGATGTAAAAATATTTAAAACTTAAGGCTTTTAAGAGATTAATGAAAAAAAAACCGCTAGTAACTTCTTTTCCTGTGCCCCAAATTAATAAAACCCGATAGTAACTTCTTTTCCTGTGCCCCAAATTAATAAAAGTGTTAACTTTTTAAATGTGGCTTAATACTTACAAATATTTACAATGGGGTTTCCATGGGGGTTTCCATATTGGTGGTGTTGGTGGTGGTTGAGTTGGTGGTGGTGGTGGTGGTTACGTTGCCCGGCAACGCGTCGTCTACCATGTAACCGTATATAAGTCAACTATATATGCTTGAGCCTTTAACACCTTTGGCTGATTTGTGTGCGATATACTTTTTTATATTTCTTGCCAAAAAGGGTTCGTCGACGACAAATATCCGAATCGTCCTGACAGCTTGGAAAATCTTAGTTTGCGGGAATTTGGTCAGTTTTACGATTATGCGATGCGCTCTGAGGGTGTCGAGAAAAATGCGAATGTAATCCAGTTGAAAAACAATCTGGGTTTCATGAGAAAGAGAATTAAGCCCTACATAATAGAGCACTTAATTCACGACCCGATAGAAGAGAAAGAACAGTATTGTCACGCTCTACTGATCCTCTTCAAACCTTGGCGTGACGAAACTGAGCTATTGGGCGATTTTGAAACATACGCCGATGCTTTCGAAAACTCGCTTTCGGTGTTAAAAGACATGAGAGAATACCACGAGAAACTCTCGGTTTCCAAAGAAGATGAAAAGAAACGGAAGGCTTCTAAAAAGGCGAAAGAGCCAGAAACCATAGTCTCGGAGACTGAAAGTGACGACAATGAAAATGCGCTGCAAGGGAAGGAAATTGTTATCGAAACCGAACACGCGATGGCTGATGTGGAAGCTGCTATGGAAATGAATTTCGAGACTGATGTTGACAATGTGGCGTTACTAAACTCGGATCAAAGGCGAATTTATGATCACATCATGGATCACTTCTTCCAAGAGGGAGAAAAATGTAGAAACATGTGCCTTTTTGTGTCGGGACCTGGTGGCACTGGCTAATCGTTTCTTATCGACACTCTCGCCAACGCCGTAAGGCGACGCTTTCAAAATCCTGCTAGCGTGGCAATTGCCGCGCCAACGGGTTTGGCAGCGTTGGATGTTAATGGCGTAACATTACACAGATTACTAATGTTGCCGGTAGATCATGGGCGTATTGCCGAATACCATTCCCTAAGTTCTGACAATATGAGCATTATGAAAGAAACTTTGGGTAATTTAAAACTGTGAATTATTGATGAAATTTCAATGGTCTCATCGGTTTTACTGACACACGTTCACTTGAGGCTGAACGAATTTTGGGAAATGAACCAACCATTTGGTGGAGTTGTATTTATTCTTCTCTTGGGAGACTTTTTCCAATTGCCACCGGTTCAAGGAAATCCCGCGTTTATCAAAATCACTTCCGAAGAAGCCAGACTTAGATTCAATTGCATCAGAGGAAGTGATCTTTGGAAGTTTTTTAAATACGATGAACTAACGCAAAATGTTAGACAAGCCAACGACCTAAGTTAAGGCGACATTCTAAGCAGAGTTAGAATTGGAAATATTTCCGAAGCTGATGTTGCGACCTTAGGAACTAGATTGGTTGAGGGAGGTGAAACCATCGAGGTGGCTATGGACCTTTTCATTAAGCTGTCCAATGAAGGGTTTCACCCAATTTGTTTGATGCCTAAATTAGCCATGTGCGTAAAATTCAACTTTGATATGCTGCGAAAAAATGGCGAGAAAGTTGAAGTCATTCGTTGTCAGGATAGACTCGCTGACTATGGGAAAAAAATGAATAAAAACATTCTCAGGAGACTGCAAGGGCTAGAAAACGAACCGTCCAAAACAGGCGGTTTGGAGAGCGAGTTAGTTCTTTGCGTTGGCTGCCGAATAATGGTCAGAAAGAATATCAGTTTTGAAAAAGGCGTTGTAAATGGTACGATGGGTTTCGTAACTGGATTCAAGAAGGACGAACAAGGAAACGTTACTGGTATTTTTCTCAGAGTAGATCGCGAACCGAATAACGATGACGCTAACACTGACTTTTTAGTTGAGAAAATTTGCGTCAAATTTTTCCTCATGGCAAACATTTACGTTAAACGCTCCCAGTTTCCCGTCATCCTGGCGTACGCTATTACGATACACAAAAGCCAAGGCATGAGTTTAAAATGCGCCATTATGGATTTGGGTCCGAATTTATTCGGAACTGGCATGGCGTACGTGGCTTTATCGAGAGTGACGTCCTTAGCCGGACTCCATCTATTACAGTTCGATCCGACTAAAATTAAGGTGGATGGACGAGCCATTATGGAGTATAACAGGCTTCGCAAAAAATATAGGCCAGATCTGCCTCTTTTGGAAATAACGGAGTTGAAAGAAAGTCTAGGTAGGAAAAGAAGTGCGCCTACACTATCTAAAAGCCTTTTAGAAGGCGAGGAAGAGAGATGTGACGAGACGGCGCAGGAAATGCCAAAGAAGAAAAGGAAAACCCAACAGAGTTTGGATAGTTTGCCCTTGAAGGGTTTAGCTAACGATGACCAAGTAACATGCTATTCTAATAGCGTTTTGCAACTACTCTTATTTGTGCCGGAATTAAGAGAATTGGTTAAATCTTACATAGGATTATTCGTTGAAAAACCAGTTTTACGTTGCCTCCATAACACGATAAACGACATCGAGAGTTCTCAAGGAAGCTTCAGTCGTAAAGGGTTGGAACTGAGAATGGCAGTCGGAAATCATTTTACGCAAAACGATCAACAAGACGCCAGTGAATTTTTGATGGTTCTTTTGACGACACTAAGCCAAGAAATGGAAGCCGAAGGCTCTGAAAGATCTTTTTTGGTCAAAGTCGCGAAACGTTACCAAATGCCCCAAGTGTCAAGTTGAACAAAATTCGGAGAATATTGTTGAAAGCAACATTTTCAATCTTCCACTAGAAAACCGAGATAAAATTGATTGGAAATCTCTAGAAAAAGGATGAGATTAACAGAGGTGCCATGCGTATTTTGTAACAACCCAAAAATACAAGAGCGTGATGTATTGATATCCAGCGGGAAGTACGTATTTTTGTGTCTTCTCCGTGTCGATTACAAAGATGGTCGACCAATTAAGATTTCGACCAAAATATCAAGTTTTGAAAATCAAAATGTCACTATGAGTAAGATGCTTTTTAAAACTAAAGGGGTGATTATTCATAAAGGTGAATCGTTGGCCGAGGGACATTATGTGAACTTTGTGAGAAAAGACAACGGCTGGTACGAGGTCAGTGATACAATGATCAGAAAAAGGGAGAGATTCGTCAATAACTTAACTGACGTCACTGTTCTGCTCTTGGAAAGAGTCCAGACACATTAAAGGGAATCTAACGTGCTTGAAGAATCCATATGAAAGTCCAAAATTTCAATATTCGTACCAGAAAGGAGCATCATATCTGTCAAAGATATACTAATAGTTTCATATTCCCTTTTAAGTAATTTATGACTGGGTAAAATTGTTAATCCTAGAGCAAGTTTAAGGTTAACGATGGTTCTGGAGTAATTTTGATGTTGCCTACTATAATAACCGTGAAAGGGAGAGGAGGGAGGATTGTAGGGTCATGCTATTGTTACGAAAAAAAGGGCGATGATTCTTGCATTAATTTTAGAATTTTCTAGTGAAGGGTTTTTAGTACTCTGTATTAGTCTTGCCCCAATGGTGTTTTATGTAAAAAACACGCTAAAAACGTAACCCCTGTTGGTAATGCTATGTGATTAAATATAATTCTTTAATAAGCTGGTGAAACTATTGAGACAAACTCATATTATTAGTTAACATTGAACAGATTTTTTGAACTGAGATTTAGACACTCGTATCCAAATTTTAAATAAATACTGATTAAAATTAATATATTCAAAGAGTTTTCTAAATATCAGTTTCGCATCTTCCATTTTTTTCTCTTTTAAGCGCGCTATTTTTTTTAAATTAAGACGCCCATAACTTTTTTACATTAACAAAACCATTCAAAAACATTAAATTAAATTAATCTAATCTTATATTATCCTGTTACAATATCAAAGATTAGCATAGCTTTTATGTTTAAGTATTATCTATTAATATAACCTTTTCTTTCTATAACTTATCAATAATGTGTACCCGACCCAATCCGATACCACTTACAAAAATTGATTTTTAAACTATTTAATAATTAGGCTTAAAAAAAGCCATATGAACTTATTAATTTGTCCTATAACTAATATCTTACTATTGTTGTATAATTTGTTTTTATAAAGTGTGAAAATTATTTCCAAAATTGTGGTTACCAATATATATAGACATTACCCTTGTAATTAAAACAACTAAACCATTTTTCCAATTAATATTCCAGTAAGTTTTGCATAATCTCTTTGTGTTTCTCACCAGCTGGGGTAGTCTGCGTGGCAGGTTGCATTGCGTAAATCCAACAGGGGTACAATTTGCAAAGCCTTCTGGAATACTTTTTTTTCCCCAAAAATTAACAACCTTTTCATTGTCCCTTTGGTAACCCACGCGCAAAACAATAATTGCCATGTTCTAGCAGCACTGTTTCCAAACTTAAAGTTAAGAGTTGCGTGACAAAATTTTAAAAATAGACCCTCAAAATCTTATATTTAAATGAACATAAAATTGCCAGTAAATTGTAAAGTTTTCTTTCAACCCCCGCCCCTTTACATAACTAATATAACGAAGATCAAAATTATTCCGAAATAAACACTACAAGCAGTGTATATTTTCAAGTTTGAAACATACAATTTAAAGACTAATTTCGTACAACTACATGCGTATCGTATCAACACGTGCCAACTGCTAAGCTTCAACAGAAAGATAATTCATCATAGCATGAGTGAATCATATACTAGCTCCCTATAAGTTACTCAGCCACACTGGCCAAATGTATCCAGCATTTTCTTCCCGCCAAAAATGTGTTACCTATATGCGACCCCCAGTGAGAGAAAATAACACTACTCTCGACGCTTACATATTTCCGGCAAAAAACCGGAAAAGGGGATCAACCAATGAAACTTTGAACTGAAAGGTAGTTAGTATAAGCAGACGACGTTTTAGAAATGTTGTGATTGCTTGCGGACGGTTCACAGTCGTATTTTATCTTTGAAATTATTTTAATGGGTTAAGGTTGGCGCAAAGTTTTATTTTTTCGCAATAAAATGGCAGAATTTTGGATATTTTTTGACAAAGCCTAAATGAAAGAAACTCATTTGAATTCAGAGCGTTGCCTACGGAATAAGAATTTTGATTCTGTAGGCAACGTTCAGAGGCAGGAACTATTTATGGTGAGAGAACCAAACTTTATAAAAAAAATAAGAAAAACAACAACTTAATAGTTATCTCGAAAACCTTAATAAACTTTTTAATAATGCGTCTAAAGAACTAATAGAAAAACTTAAAGAAAGGCCCAACACATTTTTAACGAAGCCTGTTGTGAGACCCAAATTATTTTTATATAAGCAAAAGAATGAATGTGACGCAAAGAAACCAAAACCTCCAAAACCGTTAATACCATTTGGAACTATCGTCACTTTCAAGTTCTCAAGTTCTCGATACATTAATTTCAAAGCCCTAAGAGAGGGCGCCGTCTACTATCACTTTCACCCGCCTCCCCCTCTCGACTATTATTTGGAAGAAAATGCTGGATACATTAGGCCAGTGTGACTGAGTAACTTATAGGGAGCTAGTATATGATTCACTCATGATCATAGCTATTACCAGTGTAGTTAAAGATTAAACCTACACAGCTCAAAAATATGATGATCATCATCATTATAAAAAAACCCACAACAAGACTTCGATAGACAAATCAAGAAATATATTCAACTTCTCCACCGAAATAACAGACACTTTATACTGGCGTGTTCAAAGAGTGATAGCGTCTTTCAATTGAGAACAGCAAAGATATTCAAAGAAATAATCTTTCTATTGGCTTGAGTCAGTGTCTATAGAACATCAAGCTGTATCAAAGCCAAATAATACATGTCAACTCTTTGGTTTCCCTATATAATTACGTTACGGTTTGGCAAGCCGTGCCTACAAGTTCATCAACACAATAGAAGTTCATAACAGCTATAGATTCGCAAAAAAACCTTTTTCTCGCAAAAAGTTGCCTCAACGTTGTTAAAATTTAGAACAGCAATGGGTTGTTACTAAAATTATGTACTTGACTATGTTGGGAGTTGGACGCACTCCTGTAAGCCAAGCTTCTGGGCAACAAAGTTTTGAGGGAATAAGGGACTTGTCAGCATGCCTACCCTACAGGAACTGACTACCCCGCGTCCGCGGGTGGTGAAATACCCCAAATCCCCCCTCCTTCACCACTCGATTAAACCTCAAGTACTTCACTCGTTACTCTAAAATACCAACTGATTAACCTTGGATTTCAATTTTCATCAAAAAGCCTTAAAGCTAATATACCATGATGGTATATTACATTGTTTAACGGACGGTTGCCAAACAAAGCAAGGTCGAGGGAACCAGTAAAAATTGCTGCCAATTAATGACGTTAAGCAGTAATGCCTTCTGAGTTCAATAGTAATAAATATAGAAAAAAAAATAAAATCAACTGGATTGGAGATGTCGCTACCAAACACAAGGCACCTCATTAACTCTCTGAACTGAACTGCAGGTTCTACATCAACAAAACAAAATCAAGCGCGATGGAACCAGTAAAAAAACTACAATTAATGACATTAACTCCCAACGCCATCTGAGTTCAATAGTAATAAATATAGAAAAAAACCTAAAATCAACTGGATTGGAGATGTCACTAACGAAATACAAGGCACCTCATTAACTATCTGAAGACTCTACACCAACTAAATCACTACCAATTTTAAAAAGCAACTTTAAGTATATTAGGACTAATTTAACAAACTCCCCTTCCCTTTTTTATACCTTAAAAAAATATAATATTGAAACACATGCTTACTACTTTTTTGGCAATTATATAGTCTCAATTTGACAATTCTAGGATTAAATGTGTGTAAATATTTTTTCATCGTTGAATTGTTCACTTGAGAGATTATTAAAATTATTATAGGCATTCATACGATAATGTTGAAGTCTCTCACTTTCTAAATCCAACCTTCACGTATGACTGTCTTTGAACATTTATTTAATCCCTCTCACGCATTCATTGTGAAACTTACATTTTAGATTCATTTAAAATTAATTATAGTTACTCTTAGCTTTTCCCTGTTAAGGTCTATTTTTTGGCAGCAGGACGCAATCGCTAATTATCCTCAAAAGCCTTTCTGGTGTCAAAAACAATTTCCTTTGGAAAAACCCTTTAAAATATGCAAATTTTACCTTTAAACGTAAAAAACAATATATTTATTGACTGGAATAAATTTATAATGAATACCATAATTAAATAACAACTAGGGAAATTAAGCCCAAATTACATGCTGTAAATAAACGTCGCAAATATCAAACCAAATGTTTATTTAAATAAATCTTTTGCGCCTTCCAATATCATAATCATGCGTGTTTAAAAACTTGAAAATAGTCAAACAAAAACATTCTTAATGCAATTCAGTACTTTAATGATTTGAAAGTAATTTTTAAACAGGCATTACTTAAAAACATTCCTATTTGTATTTTAACTATTATATGAAATAATATTATTAAAACATTCCTATTTGTATTTAACTATTACATGAAATAATATTATTAACCCCAACTTTTGTCATCAATAAATTACCGTAACTGTCATTTAACTTTATTAATTTATTGAAGGTAAAATAGTTTACAGCGCATAAAATTACCATTAATTTCATGATTACAAGTAAATATTAATTGAATCCTGTTATTTCCTATATTTAATGATAAATGAAAGCATACTTCCATTGCCTGACCTCCTAGCATGCTGGCAAATTATTTTAACACCAACTTCAATTTCCCAAAGGCTGAATCCAATTAGAATTGTACTTAAGGGCGAAGCTAATAACATTAAAACTGAATGACTGAATGTGTGCCTGTTATTGTATTTCTTATTATTATCGAATTGACATCTTTCCCAAAATATTACAAAATTGGATTTGTTTTCGCCCCGAAATATTGCTAAAGTATTGCTAGTTTACTAATTTAATGACATTTTCGACAAAAAAATACTATCTTAGTTCTTTAAACTAGGTTAGAGTTAGAGCGCCACAAAAGATGGGATATTCTGTATGTTTCATTTCCTGTCAAGGTTAAAAGAAATTATCCATTTTGAATAAGATCTTGTTCAAACAATGACATTGGAAATGGGGCTCAAAAACTTGTAATAGAGCATCTGGTCTAGGTCCACCTGAAATAGAGAGCTTTCAGTTGGAGGGGGAGCCGAGTCTCGTGACGTAATTTACGCTGCCATATTGGTGGGTTTAAAGGAGGGATGAAGCTGAGACCACCCAATATGGCTACCAGAACCGCGGTAAGACTTGGGAGGGTGTGACGTACAACTATCCCATCTGAAAGCTCTCTATAGTGTGATACTACAATCTTTGTCAGCTCAGGTCATACAATTTAGACTAAAAACATTGATGTGACGTTCCCATAGCTCTGATCTCTCAACAATTTTCTATTGAATGATGAACTACTTCCTATAGGGAGCTAACAACTGGCTAGGTGGAAGAGATAGTCTGATGTCCCGCAGACCCTATCTGCTTGGCATTTATTGCGCGTAGAATACTGTTTCCAACCGTTAGGGGGGATGAAACTCCAGTAAGAGATAGAAGGGTGTGACGTTTCAGGGTCAGAACTGTTAGCTCCCTATAGGGACTTGGCATTACTACGTCATGAAACGTCAGGCCACATTCCACTAGTGCTAAAAAACATACCAGGAGGAGGGGCTTATATAGCTTTCATTTTGTAAAAACACATACCATAATGGCGCAGGGGCCGGAGTTAAGCTCGAATTGCCAAGTCCCTATTCTATGGCATGCAGAATAAAGCGTTGAAATAATCAATATAAAATCACGAACGTGTCTACACAAAATTAATAAAAATTAAGACCGAAGTCACAGATATTAATCAAAACGTCTTGGATTTAACCAAGACCTAAAAAGTATCGATAAGAAGAGAGTTAAGCAAGTGACTGAAAGCCCAGATATTAAAAGTTTTTTTAAATTAGGACTTACATGCTTAAGATGCTGTTCGGACAGTGGGACAAAGGACGATCTTCCTCGTAGAGCTTAACATGGCGGGTGGGTAAAAAACTAGAGGGCGTCGGACAGCCCCTTTAAGAAACTGATGTTCCATCACCCTATTCCATTGAATAAACTTAATTTACTGGTAGTCAATTTATTCCCTCTCAATAATTTGAAAAATTTACTTATCTCGGGTTTTCGAACACAATTCCATTCCCCGTTTACATTTTATAACCACATTTATCATTTTTAGGGGATTTCGTGATGAAAAATACCATAACACGCGTATCTCTATGATAACACGTAACAATGACAAAACGATTTAGTCGTAGTCTGCTTTAGCCTCTGCTATGCCCGATACGAGCAAGGAGGATGCGTTGTTACAGGGTGGGAAATAAGGATTTTTTTAAAACTGGACATTGGGCCAGCGATTCCCCTGGCCTGGAATAAATAAACTGGTCCATGACCATTGACCAGGGCGCGTCGTCTGCTAAACTAAAGAAGTGGGTAATTAAAATAGTTGAGATAATGTCTGGACTCTGGTTACCCTTGAATTTTCCTAGTGGTCCCGTGGACCACTGACCCCCCCCTCCGATTTAATTTTTAAACTGGTCCAGGCATTTTTTAAACTGGTCATTTGCCCTGTGCCATCGCCTTATTTCCCACGCTGGTTGTATACATCGTCCTGGCAAGAAGTACGCCTTGTGCCACTCTCATGCGGCGTCAATGCGTCATGCCTTCTTTCGCTGGCCTCGTCACCAAGGCAATAGCCCACTCAATTACGCGTTAAGCTGATCCAAAATTCCGTGTGAACGTACTTTTTAAGGTATTCGTCACCAAATAGTAATTGTTTTTGAGAACATTCCTCGGCTTGAAATAGGACAACTACGAAATAATTCGACCAAATTTTATTTTATAAATATTTTTTACTATTTCAATTTCTATGAAAGTATTCTACCAAATGCATACAGAGTGCCACCAGAAGTCTCTGCGGCTACTAGAAATACTACATTTATATAGGAAGATAAGATAAGCAGCGACAAGTATATAAATGCAGGGCTATCCCTGATAAATCCCATATTCCTTTAAAAACCGTTAATACTTTCATTAACCTTGTTCCTGAATATATACAGACTAAGTTAATTTAACTTGTCCACTCACTGTAATTTACCTTAATACTGATATTTAAATTTAACTATTTTTTTCTGAGGTACTAACCGAGCCCTAGTGGCTTATATGTACTATTAGTAGCAAATAAATAAATAAGTAGCAGAGTCGAGTCACAGCCTCCTAGATCACGCGATGCGACAATTTCTTTTTAGCGAGTTCTTAATTTCACTAAATCATGCATATATTAATCTAGGGGACTGAAATTGTCGACATTAAATTAAAAAGAAAACAAGTATCAACAAGTAACAGTAGTTTTAATAGTTCAAATATAATAAACAAATGATTTCAACTCTTTAAATTCAAATCATTAAAACATGGCAGCTGGTAAATAACCCCTTATTAATTAATTGAAACGTCATACGTGTTGTTTCCTATTCTCGTCCAATTTTCATTCTCTTGCTTTTCGGTATACGGTGGTGCGGCCGCGACTTTTCAAAGGACCGAGGCGCGGAGATCTTTTCGCCCACGACTTAAGAACCGTCCGATGCGCGGAGGTGTTTTACGCGACACTCGGACTCTCGGACACCTTATCCCTTTCAACCTTTTTCTACGACTGACGCGAAACGGTCTTTTTGCATTCTCCTTCAAACAGGCATACGCCACGAGAAGCACGTAGGCCACTTTTTGGTATGTGGCTTTGGCAATGCTTGGCAATGCCAACGTGTGGCCAAACAAGTTCAGGGGTTTACCAGTAATGTCCCGTACGATTGGGGTTTTTACTCAGCTTTAAAAGAATTTAAAAGAAATATTCAAACAAGAAGCTCGAGGCCATAATATGAACACTTAACCAAAAGATGATTATAATATAACAATGTTACAAAATATAAAAATAATGTGACAACTCCCCACGACCAATGACGAACGTCCGCGGTCGTCCAGCAATAAAAAATTAAACATTAATAGGTCATAAGTAACAGTAAAAAAATTTCAAATAAGATGCGTATCAGAACAGCAATACATAGTAAAACAACATAATAAATTCTTATACAATGCAAGTATACTTGAAAATTAAAATTAACAAAAACAAATTTAAATCATTAAGTTCGAACTTTAGAGTTAATGACCCGTTTTGTGATTTTATCTCTAGGCCTTAACCGATAACGAGGTTGATCACTCTCGATGGAATCGGATATGCTAAGAGTAGGTGAAGAAGGGCGTACCCCAGTGTGAGGGGATGCAGTTGGGGTCAATTTGTGAAAGCTTTCCAAGCGTGCCGTGTAAGGTTTTAGTTGGTTAATATGATAAGTTCCCTTCAACAAGCGCTTATTTCCAATGTCACCTAATTTATATGTTAAGGGACCAAGTTTCTGGCGTATAACAAATGGTCCGTCCCATAAGGGCTGTAATTTTGCAACAATACCTTCCCCAGCAGAAGACTGAAAATGGGTTTTACGTAAAACCTCCTGTCCAACGTCAAACTCAAAATTTCGACGTTTCTGATTAAAATATTCTGCCTGCCTATTTTGTTCTACCAAAATATTCTCTTTAGCCTTATCCAGTGCGGAAGTTACACGTTCCTTGATACTGGTGGCGTGATTACGAATATTGGAATCTGAGATGTTGCTATCAGGGCATGGTGCTCGGGTAATGTCAAATGGTGAACGTAGTTCTCTACCAAAGTTTAAAAACGCAGGGGTATAGCGTGTAGTTTCATGTGGGGCCGTGCGAATCGCCATTGCCAATTGTGGCAAGCCCACATCCCAATCGCGATGATTATCTGCGACATAAGTTGCAATCATTGTTCCTATTACGCGATTATAACGTTCTACAGGATTACCTCGAGGACTATAAAAAGATGTAAAACGATGGAGAATTCCTAGTTGTTGTAATGTGGAAGTCATAATTTTGCTCACAAATTGACTTCCATTGTCACTAATGACAATGTTCGGGACCCCAAAGCGTGTAAACACCTCGTCAACTAATTTATTTACAATGGCTTTGGTTGTGGCCCGACGTAGGGGAAACATTTCTACCCACTTCGTCATAACATCTACAACAACAAGGAGTTGCGTGAATCCACGCTTACTTGCTGGAAAAGGACCCTTTAAATCTATCGATACCACTTGCCAAGGGTCTGAAATGGAAGCGGATTTCATGTAACCAGCTGGAGCAAGCTGCGAGCTTTTATGCGCTTGACAGAGCTTACAAGCCTTCACGTAAGCAGCAACTGTTCGTGTCATTTGCGGCCAGTAATATCGAGACTGAAGACGTCGTAGCGTCTTATAAATTCCTAGATGGCCAGAAATGGGCAGGTCATGATTTAAATGCAAAACGGTAGGAATGAGCGACTGGGGAATCCAGATGCGGTCAGACCGGTTGGCATCTGTTGCCTTCAAAATATTCCGATACACAATATTATCAATCACTGTGCATTTTGACGATTGATCCAAAATAAATTGCTTCAGAGAGGGGTCAGTAGGTAACGAGTTTGAATCTAAATAGGTCTTAATAGCATTAATTTTTGCGTCGGCTAACTGTTCCTTGATGATGCATGCCTCATCAAATTCAATTGCCGCGTCGTTGGCGACGGCAGACGTCACGGTAGGGCTTTCCTCGAAGGTGTCCTCTGAATCGACCAGCAATTCAGAATCGTCTTCAGTCGGAATACGAGACAGCGCGTCCGCCACCTCGTTATGCCTTCCCGGTACGTGCCTTATGGAAGAGACGTAGGGTTGTATCTTTAAACGCCAACGAGCTAATTTTCCGGTTGGATCACGGGCAGTTTTCAACCACTGGAGAGCACTATGATCCGTAAATACCTCAACTTGACCACCTTCTATATAAGGGCGGAATTTTTCAATGGCCCAGACTACTCCTAGGCACTCACGTTCAGTTACTGAATAACGACGTTCAGCTGCGTTCAAGGAACGGCTTGCGTATTGAACTGCAACCGACTTTCTACCGTCTTTCTGACAAAGAATGGCACCTAAACCAGTATTCGAGGCGTCGGTATGTACAATGAATGGTTTGGAATAATTAGGCGTAACCAATATAGGCGCAGATGTTAGCGCAGTCTTTAGTGTTTTGAAAGCTTTTTGCTGGGTGGGAGACCAATGCCATTCAATGTTTTCATGCAATAATAAATGTAAAGGTTCGGCTATCTTAGCAAAATCTTGAATAAAGCGTCTATAATACGACGCTAAACCGAGGAAGCTTCGCAATTGCTTAAGCGTCTTAGGTTCTGGGTAATTACGAATGGCAGAGGTCTTCGCCGGATCAACGTGAACACCTTGTGCGTTCACAATATGCCCTAAGATGGCAGTTTCCGTCTGACAAAACTTTGTCTTACTTGCTTTTATCGTAAGACCTGCGTCACTCATTCGACTAAACACGTTCCTAAGAGTTGACATGTGTTGTCCAAAAGACGAAGAAATAATTATGATATCGTCAAGATAGGCATTCACGCCTTCATGACGTAAAGGAGCAAACAAATTATCTACCATTCGCTGAAAGGTAGCCGGGGCGGTAGTTAACCCGAACATTAGTACTTTAGGGCGAAAGAGGCCTCTGTGAGTAACAAAAGCCGCTTTGTCGCGACTATTTATATCTAAAGGTATTTGCCAATAGCCGGCTTTCATATCTAAGGTAGTGATAAATTTAGGAGTTTGTAGCGAATCTAGAATATCATCAATGCGGGGTAGTGGATATGAGTCTTTTTTAGTAATTTCGTTAAGTTTCCGATAATCAATACAGAGACGGTGACCTCCGTATTTTTACCTCTCCGAGTGACGTATGTCACGGAGAGGTTCTAATTTCGACGTGTGTGTGTGTGTGGCTGTTGTTATTGACTTACACCCCACGTGACCGCGTTCGCAGTTTCCAAATCGGAGCAAACGTGTTCGCCATTTCCGAACTGCTTTCAAAAGTCACGGAAATGGCTCCTCTACTTGAGTTCTCACACCACCATCTTCTGATCTTTGTCCATCCCACACGGACACCAGTCTGTACATACTGGCTTCTAATCACCACCATCTTCTGGTCTTCGTCCATTCCACTTGGACACCAGTCTGTACATACTGGCTTCTAATCACCACCATCTTCTGGTCTTCGTCCATTCCACTTGGACACCAGTCTGTACATACTGGCTTCTAATCACCACCATCTTCTGGTCTTCGTCCATTCCAGTTGGACACCAGTCTGTACATACTGGCTTCTAATCACCACCATCTTCTGGTCTTCGTCCATTCCACTTGGACACCAGTCTGTACATACTGGCTTCTAATCACCACCATCTTCTGGTCTTCGTCCATTCCACTTGGACACCAGTCTGTACACCTGGCTTCTAATCAACACCATCTTCTTCTCTTCGTCCATTCCACTTGGACACCAGTCTGTACACCTGGCTTCTAATCACCACCATCTTCTGGTCTTCGTCCATTCCACTTGGACACCAGTCTGTACACCTGGCTTCTACTCCATCGTCATCGTTGGGTTTAAGACATTCGCGGCGATCAGCTAGGGTTACGAGAAACGTCTAGCCTCCCTAGGGTGGGATCACCACCAAAGGTTTTCGCAATTGCGGTTGTTCTTGCTTTTAGCTGTAGATCGACACCCTTATATACTACCTATTTGAGTAAGGCAAAGCAACCGGAGTATGCTTCATTTCAAACGCCAATATTAGTCAAGTCTCTCAAGAATGTCTAATTGTTCTTTATCAACGCGATGTAACGCTCAATAAGGCGAACAACTAACGAAGAAAATATTTAATATTAATTATATTTATTTTAATATTTAAGATAATCTAGTTTCTCAACTCAAAATTAAAACGGAAAGAGTTAAAAATTAGCCTATGTTTTAGTCTGTGTGTGTCCGTCCGTTAGTGCACCGCGTTAGCAGTTCGCTTTGTTTTGTGGAAAAAAATCCTACAAAACCTTAATATTTGGTTTTCTCATAATGTATAATTAATATATGGAAATATTTTTCGTAATTTCGATGCCTTTAGTGGTTTTGTAGCTATAAAGCTCTGTTTCATTTTGATATGCCAAGAATATTTTTTATTATTATTATTTGAAATCGATGTTTATATATTACTTAAGCTATACTACATCTGTTTATAGCATAATTTTTTCTAAAGTGATTTCAAGACGAACGCATCTATATTGGTCAAATGAACTTTTATTTGTCAATAGGCCTATCGAACCAAAAAGTAAACGCTTGGGTTTGGTTTTCGTTTCTGTAATACAGAGACATTAACGGTTCAGAGTGAGCCGAAAGTTAAATACACTTTTAAATAATTAGGCTTAGACTTTATAATCATGGTGGAAATCTGGGCCGCGTTCAGAAGAGCTCAGCGCTGTTAGCAGTGTCCTACAGAACGGGATTTTGTTTTTTGAATTTTGACGTCACGGTGCTCAGCGCTGAGCCAGCACGGTCTTCAAGGAAAATAGTCGGGTTTTTGGATAACGTGACGTAAAACGCGTAGTTCTCAGCTTGGCGAAAAAAGCATGGAGGAATTAATACAAATAGCTCTTGCTGATTATGATGGGACTAGAGCTATTTAATTAGCGTGAAACAAGTTGATCACGCGAGAAGTTTAAGAGACATGTTAGTTTCTAATTTTAATTATAAAAGTTGTTGTTATCTATCTCTTAAAATATGTTATCATACAATTTTTGTTAAGCCTTGGTACCTTGCACGCTTTATTGCGCTAGCGTCATTTTTAAAACACCGATGACCGGAGAAAAGCTATGACGACAGAGCTCACAGGTAAACGTTTTCCAAATCCGCTGTCTTTTTTGGTGAGCTCTGCTGAACGCAGCCCAGATCAGAGAAAGGTCTGATCGCAATCGGATTATAGCTTCGTGTTTTCATGCTTTTTATGGTGCCCATTTACCTTCAGTGTGTGTGGCCACAAATTAGCTTTGGTGTTATGTAACGTTAACAGTCATGTTGACAAACTAAGAAAATCGTTGAGGTGAAACGAGAGGATAGTGTTTACATGGCAACCCTGTTGTGAATATGGCTTTGAACATAGAGGGTATACAGTTGAGGAGTAGAAAATTGGGCCTTTACAAACACGTAAAGGTAATATCACCCCAAAGTTTTATCTCTTCATTTCCCGTTTTTCCCCCATCGGATGATTTTAATGTGTACAAGTATATCCTTATTGGATGTAAAATATCGTCTGATTTACAGTATATTTGCTATGCTTTGTATACTGCTTTAATATTTCATAAATTTTAACTTCACTATTTGCTCATAAAAAAAAGAAACATTTCCATATCTGGGTAAATAAGTTTGTAAGTAGTCCTCTTCTAGACTCGGAGAGGTAATATTTTGGTTTTCCCAACTTGTTTATCCACTAATATACAAGGTGAGCTCCATGGGGAATTACAGGGCTCTATCAAATCGTCCGTTAACATTTCGTCAACTATTTCATTAATTGTTTCGCGTTTAAACGGAGAATATCGGTACGGGGCACAAGATATTGGATAAGCATCTCCCGTATCAATGAAATGAGTAGCGGTATTTGTTAGACCAGGCTTTTTCGCAAATAATAGCCGAAATTCATTTATAAGGGCTTCAAGTTCTATACGCTCATCATGGGTAATCTTTGCTAAAGAAAGCGCCTTTGTTAGCTCTTCTTCATCCACCTCTACTTTACACTGAGCTGATAGCGACACGGGCTTTGGGGAAATAACCGAGAAAGATCGTAAAAACGGAAATTTTGTATGACAATTGTCTCGCCAACTAAACTCCATATTACCGCAGTCCATGAGCATTCCATGGGCTTGCAAAAAGTCCATTCCGATAATACACGAAAAAACAAGATTTTTCACAAAATATATTTTATGGTTAACTTCCTTTCCTGGAATAGATAACAAAGCTTCTCCACTGCCTGTTGTATTCACTCTATTTTTGTTGGCTAATTTAATCCCCAATTTAACTCTGCCACGTTCACTAGTAGCATTGGTTATAACATTTCTAAATTGATCATCAATGAGCGTAAAACTTGAACCTGGGTCCACAAGGGCTAGACAAGGGGAGTGATTAATGTTTATGTTTAATTTAGCTAAAGGTGGTAAATTTAAGGTTTTATAAGGGTTCACTATACTAGGTTTATTTAAATTATGTTTAGCCTTGGTGGACGCAGTAGTTGGTAAGAGGGCATTTATTGACGATTTTGGGGAGGGATCATAGTGATGCCTCCCGAATTCGCGTTTCCCGGGGCTTGCGGCCGATTGTTACCATTACCGTTGGGCCTATTTTGACGCTGAACGCTATTACTACTGAATCTAGCAGGTGAATTTCGGGAGCGTTCATACTGTCTAGGACAATTTGGTCGAATATGTCCTGATTCGTTACATCTGGTGCACACGGGAGCTCTTGAATAGCTCTGTTGATAGGTGTTGCTCGAGTGGCCGGGAGCAGAGCTATGGGTGCGATTAACGTCTCGACTTTGCCATTGGCGAGGTTGCTCTCTTGCCGGTGTATTAATCACAGCACGGCAGTGATCTTGATAATGCCCTTTGTCACCACATCGTAAACAAACAATCTCACGAGGGGCATCAGCTTTCGGTTGCGCTCTTGGGTTTTCCTCAGGCCTACGGGTCACCTTAGCTTGTTCCACTAATACTGCAGATGTCACTAACTCTCTTACAGTAGTGAACTTAGAAGGGGCTAACGCTATTCTTATGTCAGTAATTAAATTTCGCCGAATAATTCGAATTTGAGTGGCCGTATCCATAGGAGTAGTTAATTTACGAATAATTTTTTCCATAGCCTCAACATAAGCTCCAACGCTCTCGTTTGCTTTCTGATATCTATTGTCCAATTTTTCTAAGAGGAAATCATCATTCGAATAGGCCTGAAATTCAAGTTTTAAAGCGTTTGAAAATTCATCAAACGTATTGAATTGGCTTTGCGCGCTAAACCACTCGAAAGCTGCGCCAGCTAGCATGGAAGGAAGCCAATGTTGAATAAATACTATCTCGGGAATATTCCGAGAGATCAAAATTTGTCGCGCTTTCAAAAGAAATTCCTTTGTGTTGCTGTCACTAAAACTTCCAGAGAAAGATGGGAGGGAAATAGGAGGTGCCCATGATTGAGGGAGTGCGTTCGCACTAGCGAGCGCAATGGAAGCTTGAGTATGAGCTGAGGTACTACTTTGTTGTTGCGACGGGATTGGTGTCGTACCAGTGCCGGTGCTGGCCGTAGTAGTCGGTCCAGCACTCTGCAATAACTGAAGTTGGGCAGTTAATGCTGCAACTTGATCCCGCAAATCATTAATAATTACATTTGGGTCTGGAGGGGTACTCATTTTTGCTTTTCTTACGTTTCGAAGGTGCGCCCTTTTATCTCTAGCACTAGACTGACTCTCCAAAAATGCCTTATAACAGTCTTTACAACTGTAAAATTTTCCTAACTGCGGTTGACAGTCAAAACAATGATAGTTTCCAAACCCACTCATAAACTCTTACAACAACACGCCAAAAAATAGGATTCCAAAACATTAGAATTGACGGAAAGGGATGTCTCAAAAATTACGAGAAAAACTGATCAACACTCGTATCATGGCCAATTAGACGCAATTAAAAATTACGTTTAGTTTCGTTACTTAAATATTATCTGGGATGCGATATTATCCCGGCTGGGCCCCCAAAATGCGACAATTTCTTTTTAGCGAGTTCTTAATTTCACTAAATCATGCATATATTAATCTAGGGGACTGAAATTGTCGAAATTAAATTAAAAAGAAAACAAGTATCAACAAGTAACAGTAGTTTTAATTGTTCAAATATAATAAACAAATGATTTCAACTCTTTAAATTCAAATCATTAAAACATGGCAGCTGGTAAATAACCCCTTATTAATTAATTGAAACGTCATACGTGTTGTTTCCTATTCTCGTCCAATTTTCATTCTCTTGCTTTTCGGTATACGGTGGTGCGGCCGCGACTTTTCAAAGGACCGAGGCGCGGAGATCTTTTCGCCCACGACTTAAGAACCGTCCGATGCGCGGAGGTGTTTTACGCGACACTCGGACTCTCGGACACCTTATCCCTTTCAACCTTTTTCTACGACTGACGCGAAACGGTCTTTTTGCATTCTCCTTCAAACAGGCATACGCCACGAGAAGCACGTAGGCCACTTTTTGGTATGTGGCTTTGGCAATGCTTGGCAATGCCAACGTGTGGCCAAACAAGTTCAGGGGTTTACCAGTAATGTCCCGTACGATTGGGGTTTTTACTCAGCTTTAAAAGAATTTAAAAGAAATATTCAAACAAGAAGCTCGAGGCCATAATATGAACACTTAACCAAAAGATGATTATAATATAACAATGTTACAAAATATAAAAATAATGTGACAGCGACTCGGTGAACGCAGGCTATATTGCAAAATAGCCAAGTCAGAAGTTTCAGCCTACGACCGCGCTGAGTCCAGCTGACACTCTCACACCCTTAAAAAAAATTCGAATAGTATGCACCCGGAAACCGGCTATTTCGGTGTGGACACTTCGGTGTATGGACAGTTCGGTGGGGACATTTCGGTGTATGGGAAATTCGGTGTGTAGACAATTCGTAGTCAGGACATTTCGGTGTACTCACGTAAAAAACCTTTCTTTTAAAAAACTTACCTGAGTTTTTTAACTCTATTATATATTTAAGACGCAACCGCAGTCTCACGTATATTAATTATGCCGCTGTTTCTAGATAGTTCGCGTGGTGGTAAGAAACTAATTGACGACGACTATTTTGAATATGTCAGAGAAAGACAAATAAAACAAAAGGCAAAATTGTTATATCAGATATAACATTGTAAATAATTGTTATTATTTAATAATTTTATTAATAATAATTTCACTTCACAGGTGTATTGGCAGTGCTTTTTAAAAAAAGAGTGCAAAGCCAGGATACACACAATTGGGAACGAAATTGTAAAACGAGTAAATGACCACACACACGTTGCAACCGCAGCCATGGTCGAGGCTAAATTTGCATATAATGAGATGAAAATTCAGGCAAAAACCACAGACTCAAGTAACAAAAAGATTCTTGGGACGGTTGTTGTTCAGATGACAGAAACATCAAGGGCCCAACTACCGCCATCGAATACCGTTAAGCGAACTCTGCGAAGGACTAGACAAAAGCTACATGAACATTCTGACACGCCTTCCTCTAATGTGTCATTTTCAACCATGGATGTACCAGAAATATATCAGAGAACTGAATTGGGCGGCAGATTTTTGTACTATGATTCGGGCAAAGAAGACTCTAACCGGTTTCTTATATTCAGCGGAGATAGCTCATTACAGGCTCTATCTTCCTCAAAGTGTTGGTATGCTGACGGGACTTTTAAAATCGTGCCACAACTCTTTTTTCAGCTTTATTCCATCCATTCGCAAATAAATAACGCTGTCATTCCAGTCCTTTACGTCCTTATGCACAGCAAGACCAAAGAGCAGTACATCCGTGTCATAAGGAAAGTGAAGGATCTTTGTCCAACTGCAAATCCAAAGTCAGTTATGGCCGACTTCGAGATGGCTCACACAGCTGCCTTTAAAGAAGTTTATCCCGAAGCTAAAATTCAAGGCTGCTTCTTTCACCTTACTCAGTGCATTTATCGGAGGATACAAGCGGAGGGCTTGCAACAAGCATACATCAGCGACCCGGAGTTTGCCTTAAAGTGTCAGATGATCCCGTCAGTAGCTTTAGTGCCTAAGGAATATGCAGTTGCTGGATTTGAAGCCCTTGTTGAAACACTGCCAGAAAACTTGGAGCCAGTACTTAATTATTTTGAAGATAACTTTATAGGCAGGTTACGAGCAGCAAAACGAAGAACAACAGCAAGATACCCAATGGAACAGTGGAATCACTACGAAACGGTCCGGCGGAAACAAAACAAACAACGCAGTCGAAGGTTGGCATCGCGGAATGCTCGCGCACGTGTCGTGTCACCACCCCAGCATTCGGAAATTGCTCAAAGTTATAAAAGAACAAGAATCTCTATCATCCATGCGAATCGAACATCTGTCCAAAGGAATCATTGAAAAGCGAAGAAACAAGTACCACAAATGCGCTGAGAGACTACAAGAAGCTGCGCGTAATTTCGACGAAGATAACATCATTCGGTACTTGAAAGGAGTGGCTCACAACATTTCATTTTAACCATTATTATTATTGTATTATTCAGTTATTATTTATTTATATATTTATTTATTATGACAAATAAAGTTTTTGCGTCTAACCCATACAAATTACTTAGTACACCGAAATGTCCGCACCGATATGTCCTAACTACGAATTGTCCACACACCAAATTGTCCGCACCGATATGTCCCACACCAAAATGTCCTACACCGAGATGTCCTAGACCCTATGCACCCCCCTACTGCTTGCGAACCATAGAAATGATAGAGACGCCATGGGCCTGGCATAGAACCGTGTGACCCTTGTCTGTCGTAGCGCTGCTATAGACCCTTTGTACTTAAAAAAGAGACATGTCAATCCTTCCTCAGTTTCGGGATATACAGGGGGTTGACCCCTCGACGTCTCTACTCTTTTTATGATCTTTCCATCGACCGAGATGGAAGGCAAACTATTTTCCCCGTGTCTTTCCCTCTTACATATATTCAGTTTAACCAAGACTAAAAATCATAACTTCCCTATTGAATTTGCCGCCATTGTTGAAATTTGCACAAAAACAATAGGTTTCACTATAAATCGTTCAGGCCATGAACGCGGATATGTTAGCAACCTATTAACGACACAATGTCATACACGTACCATGGATAAAGAATGCGCGTGAGGAAAATAGTTTTCACGCTATAGGATAGGCAACTACCTATCTCGAACGACAGCTTATTCTGTATATACTCTTTACAACATCGGTTGTCAGCACGAGTAAACCTAGTTCTCTATGTAACGTAGCTTTGTACGTGCTGTCAAGAGACAAAAAACTTCAGGATCTTCAGGATTTAAAAACGTTTAAAATATCCTGAAGTTTTTTGTCTCTTGTCAGCACGCGCAAGGCTAGATTACATAGAGACCTAGCTTTACGCGTGCTGACAACCCATGTTGTAACAGAGTATATACAGAATAGGCTGTCGTTCGAGATAGGGAGTTGCCTATCCTGTAGAGTGAAAACCAATTTCCTCACGCGCATTCTTTATCCATGCACGTACTCTCCTAAAAATGATAAATGTGGTTATAAAATGTAAAGGGGAAAGGAATTGTGCTCGAAAACCCGAGATAAGTAAATTATTGAGAGGTAATAAATTGACTACCAGTAAATTAAGTTTATTCAATGGAATAGGGTGATGGAACATAAGTTTCTTAAAGGGGCTGTCCGACGCCCTCTCCTTTTTTACCCACCCGCCATGTTAAGCTCTACGAGGAAGATCGTCCTTTGTCCCACTGTCCGAACAGCATCTTAAGCATGTAAGTCTTAATTTAAAAAAAACTTTTAATATCTGGGCCTTCAGTCACTTGCTTAACTCTCTTCTTATCGATACTTTTTAGGTCTTGTTTAAATCCAAGACGTTTTGATTAATTGGCATAAAGTTCTGAAATGTGTTTTGGCGATGATTAGGGAGTATGGCCCCCCTACTTGGCTTTTAACTTTCAATCCGGCCGAATACGATGACATTGAACTTCACGACCGCCTACGGCGAGTGAATGCTGATGTACCAGAGATCGAATCTATGTCGGTGGCTGAACTATAACATTTAGATCCTCTTAGCGTCAGTTTGCATTTTCACAACAAAGTGAAGTCGCTCCTAAAGAACTTTGTGCTAGGTAAAGAAAATCCGGTTCTTAGTCCGATAGCGCTTCATTTTGTGCGCGTCCAGTACGGATCCCGAGACTGAGCGCATTACCATTGCTTTTTGTGGGCTGAGGAAGCTCCCGTGATTGGTTCCTCTTTGGAGTACGTGCAAAAGTATGTCACGTGTTCAATCCCAAAAGCCGCTGAAAGTCGAGAACTTTACCGGCTAATAAAAAAATTTCAATTGCAGCAGTTGCTACCGAAATGTTAAGAGAGGTAATAAGGAGCTGAGAGTGTGTCGCTACGGTTTTCCTCGAAACGTAACAATCGTCGCGACTCTGAACTCTGTTGAATCAGTTACGCGTCATCGTAAAATGAAACGAAGCCAAAAAAGTCTGTAGGATTTGCCTAGAGTTGAAAACGAAGTTATTATTAATGACTACAATCCGGCATTACTTTTAACATTGAAAGCTAATATAGATTTGCAGTTTGTCGCTGATTTCTCAAAACAAGTTGCCATATACGTCACGTCGCACGTGACAAAGGGAGATCGGGCTGAAATGGATCTGTGTTTCGCAGAGTTGGCACACGAAAGCTTGTCAAAAGACTGTTCGCTTATGGACTGAAACCTTTCACAAATAAGTCGGTCGGAAGCTTTGGTCATGATGTTGGGTCAGAAATTGTTTCAAAAGTCTGACAGCACCAGGTTTATTAACACTAACGTAAAAGAACACCGATCCAAAGTTTGGAAATGTTAAAAGGATCTTGCACGCTTGAGGGAAATTGATCCCTAAAGCGAAGACATTTGTCAAAAAGGGTTTGTGGATGACAAGTATCCCAACATACCCGATAGCTTGGAAGATTTGAGTTTGCGAGAGTTCGGCCAAATTTACGATTACGTCAAGTACTCGGAGGCAGCGAAAAAATCTGAAAATGTAATTAAGTTGAAAAATAATCTCGGTTTGATGAGAAAGAGGATTAAGCCCTACATAATAGAACATTACGTTCACGACCCAATAGAGGAACCAGATAAGTACTGCCACGCTCTACTAATTCTGTTCAAACCATGGCGAAACAAAACTGAATTTTTGGGCGAATTTGCAACCTTCGCTGACGCTTTTGAAAGCTCATTATCAACGCTAAAACACATGAGAGAATAACATGAGAAATTCTTGGTATCCAAAGAAGTTCAAAAGAAGCGCAAAGCCTCCGAAAAAGCTAAAGAGATTTCCTTGATTTCGGATGCAGAAAGCTATGACAATGAAAATGATCTTCAACGGAAAGAAATCGTCGTTTAAACAGAAAATGCAATGCATGATGTCGAAGCCGCTATGGAAATTGATTTCGAGGGCATGGCATTAGACCAAGTTGCGTTACTCAACACTGATCAAAAAAGGGTTTACGACAAAGTCATGGATCACTTCACCCAAGAGGGAGGGCAAAATAAAAATTTCTGCCTTTTGTGTCTGGTCCGGGTGGCACTGGAAAGTTCTTTCTTATTGCCACTATCACCATCGCCATTAGACGCCACTTTAAAAATGCCGGTAGCGTC
Source organism: Phalangium opilio (assembly GCA_019434445.1). Classification (NCBI taxonomy): domain Eukaryota; kingdom Metazoa; phylum Arthropoda; class Arachnida; order Opiliones; family Phalangiidae; genus Phalangium; species Phalangium opilio. The sequence continues at coordinate 602,864 of JAEQBA010002017.1, read as the reverse complement.
GCGATTACCGTTCCAACGGAATTGGCAGCATAGATTACTAATGTTGCCAGTAGATCATGGGCGTACCACGGAATACAATTCACTCAATTCCGAAAATTTAATATTTCCATAATGAGACAAACTTTGGGAACTTTGAAACAGTTTATTTTCGATGAGATCTCTATGGCGTTTTCGGTTCTACTGAATTAAGTTCATTTAAGGCTAAATGAACTTTGAGAAATGAACAAGCCTTTCGGCGTTGTGGTTTGCGGTCTTGTTTTTGGTGATTTCTTCCAATTGCCGCCTGTACAGGGTAGTCCCGCGTTTTTAAAAGTCAATTCCCAGGAAGCGAGACTAAGATTTAATAGCATTGGAGGCACTGATCTTTGGAAGTATTTCCAATACGATGAACTAACGCAAAACGTTCGACAGGCCGACGACCGAGTTTATGGCGACCAACTTAACCGAATTAGAATCGGAACAGTTACCTTTCAACCTTAGAAAGTAGACTTATTCCGAGAGGGAACAAAATTGAGGTGGCTCAGAATCTTTACCTTAAGCTGGTTATAGAAGGATTTCATCCCATCTGTTTGATGCCGAAAATGGCCATGTGCGATAAACTCAACATAAAAATGCTCGAAGAAAGCCGGCAGAAAGATGAATGCGTTGAATGCGAAGACAAACTCGTTGATTACAACAAAATAATTACCAAAAACATTTTCAGGAGACTCAAAATGTTAGACATTGAGCCGTCTAAAACTGGAGGTCTAGAGAGCAAGCTGTATCTCTGCGTTGGATCTCGAATAATGGTTAAGAGAAACATCAATTTCGAAGAAGGTGTTATTAAAGGCACCATGGCCGTTATAACGGGATTCCAAAAGAACGAAAGTGGGAACATCACTGGTATCCGTATAAGAGTAGATCGGGAACCAAGCGACGAGAACAATAAGCCGGACTTTGTAGTCGAGAAAATGAGCGTAGAGTTCTTGCCAATGACCAATTTATACGTGAATCGAACGCAATTTCCGGTAATCTTGTCATACGCCATTGCTATACATAAAAGCCAGGGAATGAGTTTAAAATGCGCAATCATGGACTTGGGATCAAATTTATATGGAACAGGCATGGCATACGTCGCTTTATCGCGAGTGACTTCCTTGGCCGGTTTCCATCTCTTGCAATTAGGCCGGAATAAAATTATGGCAGATGGACGGGCCATCGTGGAGTATAACAGGCTGCGTCAAAAACACAGACCTGATCTGCCACTTATAGAAATAGCGGAGTCGAAAGTAAAGAGAGGTAGAAAAAGACCGGCGTCGAAGAGTGTTTTAGAAGGTGAAGGAGAGCGATCTGGTGAAACCAGAAAAAAATCTCAGACTTAGTCTTCGGAGTACAAACATTTTTCCCTTGAAAGAGAGAATATGCAGCCATTATACCGTACAAGATGGCGGCCACTCAAGGTCGAGGGGGCGGGTTTTCCCGATCTCCTCTCTTTACCTGTCAATATTTGATTGATTGATTGTATAGGCTTATAACAAAGGATGGTTTTGTAGGAATAAAGACCATAATATAAAGTAAAAAGTTATTTTATTTTCTTTAAAAGTATAGGTTCTAATATTAAAGATATTTTTTCAATTTTCATTTTAAAATGCATTTGATTTATTCTAAAATAATTCCTTCTATCTTCGTAAGGAAGATGATAAATTTTAATATTATTTTTAAATCTTACGTAAGCCATTAAGCCTTTCTTTGATATACAAAGCGTTAAGTTGTTTTCTAACGTAGAGTTCCAAAACTAATCTTTCGAGATCTTTAGTTTTGACTTTAAAGGTATGATAAAGTTCTTCCGGGTTTTCTTGAGGTTTTTCAGGCGTTTTTTCTTCAGTCTTGACTTTTATATTTTTGGTGTACGTTTCTGTTTCATCAATGGTAAAGGGTATGTTTTTAGTAGGCCCACCTCTGATAAAATTACATTTGGGGAAATGTTTTAAATGTTCTTCGTAAGGATTATCGGTCGGTTGCCAGGCTAGCAAAATCCCGTTGCATTCGAAACATTGTACTAGATCATCGGTATGTAACGAATAAAACCCCGCTCTGCTTAAAGCTTTTTTATAGTTTTCATCTTGTGGCCAGGAGTAAAAAGAGTGATATCTTTGCAGCTCTGAGTTCATGATGCTGAATGAATATGATGATCGCATTATCTGAGTTATATCCCCTAAATTTACTACCCCCTTTTTTACTTTCCCCCTTCCTTAATATATGAAATAAAAGAAAACAGTATTAAAAAAAGGATGACACATTTATTTTTTAAAAATACAAAAGAGATTACAAAGAGTATTTTCTAACAAAAGGATTAAGTTAATCTTTACGGGCGCGCTTCAACATGTTTGTAACAATGACGTCATTTTTCAACCCATCTCGTCCAAACTGCTTCATGAATGATTTGTGGCTCTTTCTTTTTGTTCTTTGTATTATATACATAATACAATATAGTCCGCATGTCGAACTTGACAAGTTTTGAAGTCTTCTTTTGTTAAAGGACCATTTTCTTGAATTTCTTTTAACAAATTCTTTAATCGAGGGGAGAAAGTTCCCTAAAGCCAGTGAGTCAAAATAATAACCCCTTCTGTTACCATCAAAGTAACAGCATACCCAGTGGGACCCGTCTTTATAGTGACTATCTAAATTTATTATAATAGATGAAGGAAACTTGTCAATTTTTTCGGGTAATAAATCACTTGGGTAAACACCTAGGAAATGTGGTGTGAATCGTAGAAAGCGTGTTATCTGATCGGCGTTCATTATTTGTTTAACAAACGATTGACACGTTTCTATTTTTATCTATTTGTAACAAAGCCTGGAATTCGGCTAATACGATACAACTAAGAGTAGTGGGTGTGGGTTTTTCAAATCCCAATTCTAATCTTAATTGTCCTTGTTTCGTGGGACTCCAATGATCTGAATGACTCGCGTAACCGTCAGGTGTTAAGTCTAAACAGTAAATGGCGTAACCCGAGGCAAAGTCGTCCATAGAGATATTGTTCCCCTTGTCATTGTAGTGGCAGTTTGACCCCGAAAATAAAGTGTAATAGCTTCGGACAAATTGCTTTTTACTGTAGTTGGGTCTTAAGGCTCTGGATGGGTATTGTTCGGAATTGATGAATGCTGCTAGATGATTGACATTCCAATGTCCAAAGTCGAAAGGGTTGCTATCCAATGTTCCATTGTAAGCGGTATGCTTTGCAATAGCTACTGTAATCCTTGAGGGCTGGGTACCCAGGTAGATGTTTCCGATTGATGTGTTTAAGATATTAGGCGAGATTGTAAATATTTTAGTTTCCGTTCTAGTGTAACTATATTGGGCTGGTTTAATACTTAAGGCTTGTTCATGAGCAATTAGAATTTTAGGGGCTAATTGCAACTTTAAGACGTATAATATGGCTTCCACGATGACGGGTTTATAACCAGTGCCTGCCGCGGGAAGTTTACCCATAAGACAAAAATTAGGTTTGCTTCTGTGTAATTTTAATTTCATAGAAACGCCGTTTATCAGATATCGAGGGATATTAAACATGTCTACGTAAAGGCTGGAATACATCTCAACTTCCTCGGATAATGCTGTAAGTTTCTGTCGTTTAACAAAACCCATATTTTCTGTAAGCGAATCCATGCTTCCACTTGTATCTTTGTAAAACAAAGAAGCCCCCAAATGAGATTCTTTAGCCGCCGGACCGTATGACGTCAGAGCCGAAAGCAAAGCCGTGTACGCGTAGTTACTAGCAGCGGGTGTTGTTGCGCAATCACCCAGCTCCAAATCGACACGCTCAAATTGACTGTGTTGGAAATTATTTACGGGTCCAACCACATCAGTGGCTGTTAAAGCGGTTCCATCCTCATTTACTATTTTAGTTCTGGTGTACAGCATTGTTAAGGCTGTGTCCACGTATTCGCTACCGCTAGACGTTACTTCAAATTCAATAGGTTGGTCACCTTTCAAGGAAGTCAAAGGTTGATACGGAACCCATTTGGAATTTTCGATGGCCGTTTGAAGGGGAGGGGTGGCGAAAATATCGAAACCAGTACTGCAAGCTTCGGTCATTTTTTAGGGAGAGAAAATATCACGAACCGTTTTGAATGAAAGTTTACGTTTATCTGATTTAAATTTGTTTGTGTTGCTTTGTTTTATAGATTTCTTTCTCTTTGGTATTTTTTTCTTTTTAGCTAGTCTTTTCTTTTGTTTGCCACCCCCTCCTCTACCGTATTGTTGTTGTACATCATCCAGCGTTTCGGTGAACCTTCTTTTAGCGGAAGTTTTCAGATCCTTTCCAGCGGCGACATCGTTTATAATCTCTGAAGATGTGCCCAGAAGCTGTTTACCAAGGAACTTTGCCCCTTTAATTAAGAAAGGTGATACGTATCTTCCGAAAGATTTCAAGAAGGACCCTATCCCGTGTCCATTTTGTCCGTGTCCGTGTTGTCCTTGTTTGCCGACGTAAAAAGTCAGACCACCACCTGACATCGCTTGTTGAGTATAATAATCCGTGTAGACACATCTTTTGTTATCTAACGCGTTTGACTTGCGCATCTTAAATGAACTTTACAGTGCAACAGTCCAAACTGAAATAAAGCCGGTTCACCCATGTGATCCTTTATATAAATGCCAACCTCGCTAATATAATGTTTTGACAAAGGGACGTAATGGGGTGAGACAAAAGTAAGGCACACGGCATCCCCGTGTTTCTTGTCTTCGATGGGTATAATACGTAAGAGGGGGGCGTGGATGTTACCGACAATTTCCCCTTCTACCAGGTCGCAATAAATATATAATTGAGATGGTACGTGGTAGTTTAACCTGGCTGGTCTATCGCTCAAACCTTGTATATTGAGATGGTCTTTGTACCCCAAGATGTCGGCTAATGATTTGTGGGTCTTGAAGATAATTTTTGTATCACCAGAGGCATCTGTTTTTAGTTTTACATGTCCCGTCGTTTCATTAATATGAAATAAAGAAGCTGTTTTTTCGCATACTTTGGAAGTATTGATAGTTTTAAAGTTGCCATCATCCAATGAATCTTCAGGTGTTTTTCTCTTATTGGTTTTGTATATTACATTGTAAAAGCTGTTTGTATATATTATCTCTACTAACGAAATTTCCCACTGTCCTTGTAAATTAATAGGATCCGGTAGTTTAGTGATGTAACTACCCATAGTGTTATTAGGGTAGATATCCATACTAGCGTCGCTAGGTAGCGTTAAATAGAATTCAGATTTTCTCGACATTTTCGGCTGTTACCCAAGAGTTCTGTGATTTAGGTAAACCGATAAACGATACAAAATATTCTAATTTCCCTTTACGTTTACGTTTCTTGAGTATGGAGTCTATCTTAAACAGTTTGGGCTCCACTGTTCGAATGAGCTGATCCGAGTAAAACAACCCGCTTATATGCTTGTCGTCCAAATCTTTCAGACGATATAAAACTGGTTTTCTGAAACTCACAATAGAGGAAATGGCAAATACTTCCGTCGAGAAATTAGGTTCATAACCTTTAGAAAATTCTGGTTTAAGCTTGCTTATTCTTACAAAATCACCAACACGAAATTTGACATCTTTTTTAGTAGGCTTATTACTCAATTCAGGTTTGTAAATGTTTTTGTAGACTTCCAGAACGTTAGATGGGGAAACATTATCGGGTGCCATTTTTATTACGGAATGATAAGAGGCATTGTAGCCTTTAACTATGTCTGGCAAATGATCTATATATCTATGAGAATTGAAATGAGTCAACATTTTGAATATTCGATGTTTTAAAGTTTTAATTAATCTTTCTACAAAAGGACAGTGGAATTTTTCTGACGTCATAGAACCGTATTTGATTTTATTTTTCTTTAGAAGTTTTTGCGTACTTGAATTAATAAATTCTTTTCCTAAATCGGACCAGATGGCTTTAGGCTTGCTTTGTTCGATGATTATTTCGAGAGCTTTCGTAGCTTCGGTAGCGTGTTTTCTTTTCATGGGTACCACAAAAGCTTTTCGGGAAAAGCAATCAATGCCTACCATAAGGTATCTGTAGTTATCGTTGTACTTGGCGATTGACCCCAGATCAGCTAGATCAACTTCGACTCTATCCGAGATGTTAAATACAGGGATTTTACGTCTTTTGAATTTATTTATAGCAGTTTTATGTAGTGTGTAAACGTCAGTGGCTTCTAGAAAGGCTTTGACATCGTTTCTCGAAATGTCAAGATGTTGAACCGCCCTGTACAAAGGGTTTAATCCAGTGAAGGAGGCTTTGTGTTTACTATTGAGATAAGTGTTCTTTAAGGTTTCTTCTTTTTGGAGCCGCGATAGACCTCCCATAACGTCTTATTATAAGGTTGTTTCTTCAAAATTAAAGGGCTCGTTTTATTGTCAAAGGTTAATCTTTTCTTCGCTTTTAAATAAGTTCGTGGTCGAAGTTTATTCTTCTGAGGTACAGAGCGGGGTGACGTCTTTATAGACACAGGTGCTACTGGTGGCGACGGTTTAACTGGTTGCGGGACGATAAAGTTTTGGACAAAGGGTTGGAATTCCGTCCATCCCGTCGGGGGAATGGCGATGAGTGACGGGGGCACGCCTTTGTTATTGAACAATGTAGGATGTATAGTAAAATATACTAGTTGCACTATATCGGAATCTGGGATCTTAAAGTTATTTACAAAAAGAGCCCCCGTGTCGTCCCAACGTATACTATGGGCGTTATCTGCCAAGTGATCGAATATCTTTCTCGCTGCTCCCCTATATTTCAGTGGAAACATATTAATCCATTTGTCGTGTTTATTCGATGGGCGGGGTTTCAAGATGTTATGGTATCGTTTCAGGGCTTCCTCGTAAAAAACCCACTTGGTTCTTTCATCTAAAGTAGGATTTGAGATAATTAGATTCATCTCTTTATCCAACTCCGATAACACTGCATTGTTTTTTGAAATATCATTGTTTGTTGCTGTTATTAATTGACGGGGTGGTGGGTTAGGACTTTGTTCGTGTTGTTGTTGCTGTTGTTCCAGAGGCACTAAGGTCATTTTATTAGCGTAAACTAACTGTTTATTCATTTTGCAAATAATCCGCCTAAAAGGCTCGAAATTACTGGAAAAAGGACGCTGAAGAAACCACTTCCGGTTTGTTTAGATAAAATAGCTCTTTTGTCTTCCAATGAGTATTTTTGCAAGCAATTTTACGAATATGTTTCTTATGCTTACACAGTTTATTATAAACGTCTGGTTTCAAATTGATGGCGCCTTGTAAGGCGTTGTGACAACACTCGCTAATTGAATCAATAATTTCTCTATTAGAATTTTTAAGAATAGCTAATCTTTGAGGTTTTTTTAATTGCCCCAAAGCGGCTATTAAATTGATATTTTTAGCGGCTAAACTTTTTTTCTTTTTATTCAACGATGTTTTCTTGACCTTTCTCGGTGGTGACATCGTAAAGAATGATTGAATCTCGGAAATGTTATTTAATTATATAGTTTTCTTCTTGGGAGTATAGATGACGATTTGTTCTCCCGGTAAAATATTTGTTCTAAACCTTAAATCGGGATGACAATTCTGGGTTAAATCACAAAGTAAATACCCGTGTGGTTTTTCAGTCGCATCCAAATAACATTCTACTATAAATTTAGAGTTGTTGGGTGCCAATTGTTTAGAAAGGGCCACTAATTGCATAAGATCTCTTACGGTTTTCATAAGAATCATGTAATGAGCGTTTAAGGATGCTGTTCTCAAGTTTTTTTCAAATATATTTTGTAAAAGGGTAATTACGAATAATTTCCTATGATGTGATTGTTTAGTAAAAATTTCTGATAAAATATTATTCTTATTTTCTAACATGAGATCATCTAATACGATTAATATTGTTTGAGAGCCGTCATATACAGTGACATCGGGTACACCTTGACGCATAATTACACCCATTTCTTTTAATTCATCGTAGCAAGGTTGATATATACTATAATGCCAAACAACTAAATCGACTTTAGGTTCGAACATTTTATCCTTATTTTCTATTATTCGTTTACATAAAACTGTCTTACCAGATCCCGAAGGACCAAAAATAATCAAATTTCCGGGAGTTGTGAATGGTATCATATTCAATACTCGAATGAGACTAATTTATAATAGATATTCATATTTAAACGCGTATAATTAACACGCGGTCGCGCGCGCGGTTTCGCGAAACGGGGGGAACGCGTTGTTTTTTGGCCCCCCAACGGTTCGCGCGCGCGGTTTCGCGAAACGGGGGGAACGCGTTGTTTTTTGGCCCCCCAACGGTTCGCGCGCCACCCCCCCTCACCCTCAATCCTATAAAAAAAAATTATTTTTTTATAGGATTTCCCCCACTATTAAAAATAGGGTAGAGATTAAAAAAGAGTATACAACAGATGTTAAGTTCAATTCATTTTATTGTAAGCAAAAATTAATATAAAAAAATTAGCAAGTATAAAATTAAAATGATATGTATTTAGAAAATATAACAGTTTTTCGGTTCAATTCAATTTATTGTAAAGACAAAATTTATAAAAATAAATACAAATAAAATTAAAAGTGAGTTAGTAAATGCATACGGGTTTTTAAATAAGTTATTTGACCCGAGATTACAGAAAATAAATTATAATTATAAAAATAGTTTTCAAGATTTTCTTCTTGAAGAACATTGTTGAATTTCGTCACGACCTGGTACGACGTTATGAAATTGGTGAAGTACCCAACCACGACGTCAAATTTTTCGTGTTGTCCATCTAAATAAGGTATACGATCGTGATCCCCGTATAAATTGTCATAAATATCATTATAAAATTCTATAATAATATCGGCCATGTGTGTAAACACGATTTCATGGTTATTTATCTTGATGAGATGCTCCTTTACAGCTCCCGAAACGCGGTTCAATGCCGCTGTTTCCATACTGGTCAAAACAATAGAGTCCTCCTTTATTAAGTCTTTAATATGGCATGTGTTATGGTACGCCACAACTGTTGTCTTTTCATTAGGGGTATCGTTTAAAACGATTTCGAAATTGTTGGCTTCATGGGCGGCAGTCCAGCCCGCTAAAACAGGTAAGCGCGGCATCAGCTTTTCCCAGGTTTCCGTAGAAATGGCGAAGCTTTTTACAGATTGTTTCCGGCATAGACGAACCTCAGGATCCAGGGTTCCGTTCACGAATCCAGTTGTTAAGAACAACTCTTTAGATATATGGAATCTGCCGTTAATTTTACGTTCGTTAGTCACACCTATCTTCCTTTTGGGAGCTTCTTGATTTTCCATCTCGCAGGTTTAGGATCTTCTCGAATAATGATGCTCTACTCAATTGAATCAGGGGTTTTTATACTAAATTTCTTACGTAGCTATGGCGAAATATCTATTGTCCTTGACTGTTCCATTGTTAGACTGTAGGCGTATTTTTATGTCAAAGTTCTGAAACCACAGATTAAGGAATTCCAGCACCCCCAAAATCAATAAAATAAATAATACAATAAGTAGTTTTTGGGGATTAATCTCCAAGATCTGACGAATTCTCGACCTCCTTTGTGTACTTGACTCCATAACGACTTACGAGTAAATAAATTATACAATAGTAAACTTGACCTATTTATCCTAAAATAGACCTGTCAATATTTGATTGATCGAAGAAATATTTTCTTAACAATACATCTTCACGTAATGTCGTAAAAACCCCGCTAATGGAATGACGCATCATCTCTTTTGTTACAATCCTTTTGTTGAATTTAAAAATCTATTGATGGTTCATCCTTTTGTTACCATCTGCCACCTGGATGTCAATCTTAAGTCACCTATTGTTGATTGACAAACAATAGTAGACGTGTTTAAACACGTCCGGAAGGTCAACGTACCATTGACCAATAGAAGCGTAGGTAACCCTCCATCCCTCCTGCTAATAAGCCCAGGGAAATTTAGTATAAAATAACGCGAGAAAAAATCAGAATATCGCATTCGTACTTTAGATCTCGTAACATCAAGATGGATCCTGAATCACTTCGCTGGAATTTGGATGAATTAGCTGTAAATAGGCCCTGGCCACTACCAGTACTATACAAGTTTTATTTTTTCCTATGTGCCTATTTACACATCGACCCTGCCAATGTACCCTCAAGTTTACCCACTTTTATTACGAATGGAGGTTTAAATATAATTCAGACATTCCTTGATGTCATTGAATACATGAGAACCGTCCCTAGAACACCGGAAGACTGCGATACAATAGACGAATTGGACCACCTAAGTAACTTAATTCCTAGACCTTTAAATATTTCTTACGCCGATCGCATAGAAAGACGCCGGAATGAATTACTACCCACTAACCAGGAAGAATCCTTAATCGCAGATTTCAACAATCCACAATACGATATAGAGATGGCGGCATTTTTGAATCAGGAATGTCAACAAAACGAACCTTTTGAGTACCTATCTCTGAACTTCTCCGACTACCTACCCAGTGAACAGGAGTCTCTCGTGGACTCGGAAGAAGCCGCGGCCGATGCGTACGACCAATGGGGTGGCGGTTGCCCCCCTTCGCCTATTGAGGATGTCCCTTATTGCGAAATCTTGGAACAGAGCGAAAAATTCTATGAACAATTTAATATGTACGGTAGAGAATTAGTTCTAAACATCACTGACGATCCCGTTGACCGTATAAGTAGTATTACAGAGCACGTGTTAAATGAGTACAGAGCAACAGATTATGTCCAAATAACATTGAGAAGCCTTGGCATAAATTGCAGGTCTGAATTAGAATTATCCTTTAAAAGACTAGACCAAGTAGATCCCTCTATCCTCTTTGACCAACTAGCCGAATTGCTTTATGACGATGAAATTGAGCATTTTTTTCAAGGACCTGTAAAAATAATATTCCATGTAGTGAGAATTCCTGAAGGGTATGGCAGGTCTAAGCGTCGTCAACTTAAACCCTTCAGTATTTTCTCAAGGGATCGACGGGGGATTCTACGAATTCCATCCACTGATAATCTATGCTTGGCCCGAAGTCTTTGTGTAGCTGTTTCTCATCGTGACTACATGAACGACAAAAACAACAAAGAGTTGAAAAACCGTTACGTGACCATATCACGAATAGGCCCCCGGGGTACACTCCAAAAAACAGCCGCTTTAGAGCTATGTGAAAAGGCGGGAGTCGCCCTAGACGAATGTGGTAGCCCCGATTCTTTTCAGAAATTTAAACTATATTTATCGGCCTACTCCATCTTTGTCTGCAGATTCGAAAATAGGGTACCCATTTTAATATTAGGCGAAAATGACCCTACAGACATCGACCACGCCTCTTTCTACTTAACGAGAGTAATCACTACAATGTAATTACCAATTTAAAACCATTGTTTAGTCACGAGTATTTTTGCGAGAAGTGTCTTACCCCCTACTGGCGTATTCAGTCTCATAAATGCAATGACTTTTGTTTCAAATGTATGCGTTCGACAGTTTGTCACGGTAGCGAAAAAACATGTGGGTCATGTTTGCGAAAATTCTGGGGCGACGACTGTTATAACAGCCATTTGATCCCAGCAGGTAACAAAAAGCCCCTTTGTGAAAGGCTCTACCTTTGTAAAAAATGTTTTAAAACAATAGATTTCGGAAACCGCAAGACTAAACATACTTGTGGAGAAATGTATTGTCAAGTATGTGGCAAACATCAACCTAGTGACCACTTATGTTATATTCAAGTGATAAAGGACAAAAACCCCAGCGTTATCCCCTCGAAAAAACCACGTCGTAATGCACCGGAACTAATGTATGTTTTCTTTGACGTGGAATGCATACAGACGAAAACATGTCAGGAAAAATTGGGTGCTTACGAACATCAAGCCATCTTATGCGTCAGTATCTCCGTTTGCGAAGACTGTATAGAAGAAAAATCCCTAGATTTTAATTGTATCAAATGCAACCAATTTGGACCTCGCAAACAACGTTTCACTGGTGGAAAACCTATAGCTGCGTTCCTAGACTACTTAGTCAGTTTATTCGACGTAAAGAAGGTTATTGTATTATCACATTTTGGCAGCAATTACGACAATCAACTATTAATTAGGGAAATAATTAATAGGGACGAGAAATTTGTACCCGAAACTCTGAAAATTAACGGTACACGTATTTTAGAGATGAAGCTCTCTAATCTTTTATTCCTCGACTCGTACAATTTTATCCCTGTAGCTTTATCTAAGTTCCCCGCCACTTTCGGACTCCCTAATGCCGCCAAGGGCTACTTTCCCCATTTTCTTTTCAATGTAGTTGAACACGAGTTTGATATAGACAGACAGGAAGAGACAAACTATGTGTTAGAAAATACTTTACCCCCCACAGAGGCTTACGGGTGCCAGTATTTCACTAGGAAAAACTTGGACGTCTTTATGAAATGGCATACCTCAGAAGTCAGTAAAGAGAAAGGCTTTAATTTTTTAAATGAGCTTTATTATTATTGCGAAAACGATACTCTACTCCTATTTTTAGGATGTTTAACCTTTCGGTCTCTTCTCCTCAAAGTCACCAATGTAGATCCTTTTAATTGCGGCTCAGTTACTCTCCCTGGGGTTTGTTCTTACGTTTTCCGGAAAAATTATCTTAAATCGAACACCATTAGCATCATCCCAACAAACTATTACAGACGTGGTGAAAATCAATCTTTAGGCGCCATTGAATGGCTTGAATGGACCTCTCACGAGAGGAATATTCCTATTCAATCGTCTTTTAGGGGCAAAGAGGTTAAAATCCAAACCCTAAAGGTAGATGGTTATTGCCCCACGAACGAAGAAGTTTTCGAATATATGGCATGCTATTATCACGGGTGCAAAATACACTTTCCCATCAATAGAAACAAGATGTTACATGGTGACCCCACTGAAACGTTAAACACGCGTTATTCGAAAACTGAGAAGAAAATATCCAAACTAGAAGCCCTCGGATACGCAGTCAATGTCAAATGGGAATGTGAATGGCAACAAGACAAAATAAATAACCCCAAAATTAATGAATTTTTAAAACGGAACGACATCCGCGTTAAAACATCCAAAAGACTGAACCCTCGCGACGCTTTCTTCGGCGGACGCTGCGGTGCTAACAAACTGTATCATAAAACAACGGGTACAGAAAAAATGCACTACGTTGACTTCACTAGCCTATACCCATTCGTCAACAAAACGGGAAAAATTCCTATTGGTCATCCCAAAATTATTCTAGATAATTTCCCCGACATCTTTTCTTTCGATGGGCTCCTCAAGTGTGACGTACTTCCGGCCCAAAATTTGATACATCCTGTTTTGCCTGCTCGTATAAACGGTAAGCTCACCTTTCCCCTTTGTTACACCTGTTGCAAAACTCAATTTCAAGGTGACTGCACTCACACACCCGATCAAAGAGAACTGCGGGGCACGTGGGTAACCGATGAACTAAGATACGCCGTGGAGCGAGGGTACGAAATCACGCGAATGTATGAAGCCTGGTCGTACAAAATAACCCAATACGATCCCAATACTAAACAGGGTGGTCTTTTTAAAGACTATGTAAACGCGTTCCTTGAATATAAAACCCTAGCCAGCGGCTTCCCTGCCGATTGCGTCACCCAAGAGGATAAAGAAAACTACGTCAAAAATTACAAAGAAGTCGAGGGGATCGATTTAGACATAAATAAAATAGAAAAGAATGAAGGCTTAAGATGCCTAAGTAAGCTCATGCTGAACTCTTTTTGGGGGAAGTTCGGACAAAACACCCGACACGTCACAACAGATATAATAAAAGACGCAAAAAACCTATATGAACTACTTCTTAACCCAGACAAAGAGGTCAAAACTCTATTGACATTAAATGACAACACTATTCTCGTTAAATCAGAAGATATTTCAGAAAACGAGATAGCTCACAAGCATACAAACGTAGTTATAGCGTGCTATACAACGACTATGGCACGCCTTCATCTTTTAAAACATCTTGAGATGGTAGGTGATCTCTGTTTTTATATGGATACGGACAGCCTGATCTACCTCTCGCCAGATGGCGCTCCTATACTCCCCACAGGAGATTATCTTGGTGAGCTAAAGAATGAGCTAGAGCCATACGGCAAAGACGCCTATATTTGCGAGTTTGGAAGCGCCGGAGCAAAAAATTATTCCATGAACATTTACGACCCCGCAACAGAAAAAATCACTAACATAATTAAAGTTAAAGGATTTTATTTAAATTCGTCAACAGAAAACCACGTAAATTTTGATATTATGAAAAAATTATTAGGTGTAAATAACCAGGGGAAACCCGAAATGAACTCTGTACAAGTACCTATTGGTCCCCAAATTCGACGATTACCTAATCACACTTTAATTACTATTGATCAAACTAAAACATATCAAGTAGTCGTCGACAAAGTCAGAGTTTTCCCAGACTACACCACGACCCCTTACGGATATCTTAAGTAAATTTAAATTTGTAATGTTGTATATAATTGTATAGGTTTTTAGCATTTAATTGGGGTTTTTTGTCTGCAGACTTTTTTTGTATATGTTAATTGTAATTAATTTTATTACGATTAGAATAAATTTGTCAATAACTTTTTTTACTTTATATTATGGTCTTTATTCCTACAAAACCATCTTTTGTTATAAGCCTATACAATCAATCAAACCTTGACAGGTTCAAAAGGAGAGAGATCGGGAAAACTTGGCTCCTCCCCCTTGAGTGGCTGCCATCTTGTACGGTATAATGGCTGCATATTCTCTTGAAAGGATTTCAAAATGAAGATGGAGTAACGCGCAACGCAAATAGCGTTTTGCAATTGCTGTTACTGTTTCCGGAATTAAGAAACATAATATAAGGGCATAAAGGATCATTCAACGATAAGCCCATTTTGATTTGCCTTCGTAACACTATTGAGCATGTTGAAAATTTCAATTCGAGTTCCTGCGACGATGGTTTCAATTTGCGAACGGCTGTTGGTCTGCCTTTTACCCATAAACAATAGCAAGATGCTAGTGAATTCTGATGGGTTCTCTTGCCAAATCTATGCGAAGAAATGGAAACTTGTGACTCTAACGCTCTTCAAGAACTATTATGGACAAAGTCGAAAAACGTTACCAAATGCCCCAGATGGCACCTTGAAAAACGTTCTGAAACATTATCCAAAGCTGCATCTTCACTCTTCCATTGCCAACCCTCGCTAAAATTGATTGGAAATTATTAGTCGAAAGGATGAGACTAACATTGATGGCATGCGGAACTTGTAAACGCAGAGAAATTGATGAACGTGATGTATTGATTTGTGCCAAAAAAGTACGTATTTCTGTGGTTTCCAAGAGATACTGTCGTAAATGGTCACCCTATTAAGATTTTAACCAAAATATCGGGATTCGAAAATCAGAATATGGTTTTTAACCAAAGCGTTTACAAAACTAGGGGCGTGATCATTCATAAAGGTTCATCTTTAAACCAAGGTCACTATCTGAACTTCATTCGAAAAGATAACAGCTGGTACGAGATTAGTGATACAACAATCACCAAGCGAGCCAGATTCGTCAGTAACTTGACTGACGTCTCAATCATCCTTTTGGAGACTGTCTCTCCTTTTTAAAGAAAACCCAGCCAAACTAGCGTTGTTAAGGGTGATCACTAAAAAATGTTAAATTAAGGAAACATAGGAAATTTGCCCTTGAAATTTACGGAGATATTTGTGTAAAATGTAAGCGAGAAAACAATGAAATTGCAGGGGAATAACTACGAAGAAATTGTAGGGGAAAAAAACTAGGGAGAAACTGATGAAAAATAAGCGAAACGTTCAAAAATAAATTATGAATCTAAATATCCTTTCAAAAGATTCATGGTTTGAGAGTTTTACAAAACTAATCAAAATCAAATGTTATTGCGGCGACTGTACAGAGTGAATGTAATTAGCTTGGTAGAAAAATATATGAGACCAAATATGTGAAGCTATACACAGAATAACTCTCACTAGTACACACAAGGACCAAAACCGCAATTTTATTTTAGATATATATTCTTAATTATACCCTTTGAGATTCAAGAAGAAAAAATTCGCGTAGGGTCAATCCTACTGAACTTGACGTTAAACCCCTAATTTACGTAGAAAAATCCAACGTTTCATCAGAATCCACGAAATAGTGGTAAATTGTATTTTGTTTATACGTTCAGCTTTGTTAAGTAGATGTAATATAGTCTTCAAAAAGTTAAAAATCAATTTGTTTCTGGTTTATGTAATGAAATATTATGGTAACAGTTTTCCTGTAGATGCGAGCGGAGAGTGTGAAAAACATCACCGTGGCTTTACAGAAATTAATTAATTTTCTTCAAACCTCCAATAACATCTACTTAGAAGGTTATTTATGTTATCTTTGATTAAACAGTTGGAAACGGTTTTTGTTCAGCGGCTCTATTTAAGTTAGGTCAGGGATAGATAGACTTTTTTAAGACGGAATAAACAATGTTTGGCCTTTACTTCAGTCCGACTCATAGACGAGTATATAGTCCCTTCCTTCAACACGTAACCAAAAAATTAAATTATCTTATTGGCTCACAAAAACTACGTATTGGTGACGTTGCTGACGGGGAGGGCCAAAAATACGTAATTCCTGTTTACCTCTGTCGCCATGACTACGACCCCTCTTGCGTTGTACCATAGTCCACTCGATCACGCGCGTCACGACGCAAGCTTCTCGCGCTATAGCTATAGAGCGCGGATCGAGTGGGCTATGGTTTTACAGATAAGCGTCTTCACAGGGGTTCAAAATGGAGCCGTCTAAATGCGAGGGTCCGGTAATTATTCGGGAATTGTTTTTAATAGCAATTAAGAAAGTAGTTGGTGAACTTGGTGCCGGTGTTTTGGATTTGGAGTACATCTGTAAAGGTGAAAAGTGTTCGCTTATTCTTTCTTAAGCCAAACATTTCTACTATCCTCATGATTTTGTAAACGAATTTGATGAAGTTAACCAAGGCTTAGTGAATGGTCAGGAGTTTTGTGAGCTTAGTGTTTGGTTAAAACCTGTTCGTGCTGTAATATCTATGAAGACTTTTACTCAATTCTAACTCTCTTTTAATTTTCTTGGGTCTTCCTTGTTTTTTTTTCAGTTGCAAGCCCTATGTCTTGTGTAACTTCCATTTTTAAACAATGTTATTTCAAAAATTACAATCCGAGCCCATTCCAACTTGGCAGACGAAGAGGCAGACGACGTTTAATTGACCCGGATATACATACAACGCCATAACAAAAATAAGACCCGCCTCTTCTTTCATACCCCTCCGTCACGGGTAAGGAGGTCGTGGACTAGGACGCGCACCCGAATAACCCTGTTACCCATTCCGTCTTAAAAAAGTCTATCTATCCCTGGTTAGGTTAAATCTGTTCAGCTCTACGACCTTGAATTTTAAAAACTATATTTTTATTCGAAGGTCTGACTCCGAAGTGAATGCTTAATGTAAAGCAGTACGTAAGGGAACAAATTTTTTTGGTATGGTTTGGTAACCGACTCTGTGCCTAACGCTCATGGCCGCTATCGGGGAAAGTGCCAGTGGCGTCACTAGGCCTTTTTTGGGGGGGGGGGGGGGTATAGCCCCCCCAAATTCCAAACTTAGCCCCCCCAAAATAATCCGTAAACCCTACCAAAATAATTGCTGTTAGCAACCTAAAATTCTGTAGCAATATAAAAAAAATTTCATCATCAAACAGTAAAATTTTGAAGAAAAAAACAGATGGAAACAAGTAAAATGTTTCATGTTCTTTCCCAATAGTGTGGACTAAAAGCTAACCAAAACTAAAAATAAACCTAAGACGAGTGAAAATCCTTCATAAAATGGTTCCGTAGTCCTTATCAATAAAAGGTTGTACCAAGAAGTTATATCAGTATTTCAGAGAGAAGATATGAATTCGCCAGATTTCCAGCTTTATCTCCAGTCCTAACGTAGGTCCGCAGTCAATCCCCGTCTCTAAATTACAACCAGCATCTCATTGGTTCTTGAAAACTCACGTCAGCGACGACGCGAGTGAGGAAAATTTCCGACTGACGAGAGCGAAATTTTGAAGAAAAAAACAGATGGAAACAAGTAAAATGTTTCATGTTCTTTCCCAATAGTGTGGACTAAAAGCTAACCAAAACTAAAAATAAACCTAAGACGAGTGAAAATCCTTCATAAAATGGTTCCGTAGTCCTTATCAATAAAAGGTTGTACCAAGAAGTTATATCAGTATTTCAGAGAGAAGATATGAATTCGCCAGATTTCCAGCTTTATCTCCAGTCCTAACGTAGGTCCGCAGTCAATCCCCGTCTCTAAATTACAACCAGCATCTCATTGGTTCTTGAAAACTCACGTCAGCGACGACGCGAGTGAGGAAAATTTCCGACTGACGAGAGCGAAATAGCCCGGCGCCTAATTTTACGTCCCCCCTTGTATTTTGAAAGGGGGACTGGGACTATGGCGCGCGAATACAAAGGCATCTTATATCTTCTCTCTGAGATACTGATATAACTTCTTGGTTGTACATCTTTAAATACGAATAATTTCACTTTGACACAAATTTACGGATAGTTTTAAAGGTCTACACATTTTCCAAAGAACCCATTATGCAATTTTTAGCCACATCGTAGTATACGATAGGATCTTAGTTTGACCCGAGCCGTAGTAGTACTGGCCGGGGTTTTCGCTTTCGTTATCGTCAGATTTTAGCTTAAATGGAACCAATAGTGGTAGCTAGAGCTCGGAATCGGATATCCATAATCGTTTGTTATTCACGTTTATGTCTACAAACTATTCGCGGTTAATTTACCCAGATATAAAATATAGTAGCTTCTATTTTATAAGTTGGCCTATGCGGTTGTAGATTGAAAGATGTATTGTTTGCAAGCCCATATCAATCAACTGTATCCATTCGGATAAACGTTGAGTAAGTTACATTACCTATAGATAAGCTTACATATTACGTAATGTGGTAATTTTTCTTAAATGAAAATCAAAACTAGTTAATGTATAGCGTTCGTTTAAACTAAAACACTGCCAAGCATTAATATAATTGAGATAAGTCTGTTTGCCTATTAAACAATTATGAACCTGGTTTCAACATCTTATGTTAAAATAAGTATACAGTACAGTCATAACTGTATGATATTTGAATTTTGTGTCCTTGTTCATTGTTAGAATCTGAAGTTATAAAGGACGTGTAAAGTTCTATTCTCAATTACAGACGTACTTAAAAGTCATTTAAAGATACTTGAACATGTCCCTCAAAGTCAGTTCTGCAGACAATGCCTCGTTAGTTCCTTTTCTGGTTGCTCTTCATTGATTATTAATAATGTAATTGCGCAAACATCCAGTGAATTTATACATATTTATTTCGAAAAAACATTGTTGGTTGTTCACATTAGAAATGTATTAATAAAAATACTCCGTTTCCACCACTATTATATACAAGTGAAATATAAAATTCTATCTGGTGTCATAGTAAAACGCTTTATTGGAATTCGATAAGTGTCACAAGAAAAATGTCCCTCAAAAGCAATTGACGACCCTTTAGTGAAAAAATTCGCTTGCCATTTTGCTAACCGTTTGGTAAACTTATATATTGACCTTTAATGGTACAGCTTGTTATGATATTATTCCACGTCAATACTACCCTTAACCAGGTCTATACGTTCCACCATTCGAGTTAGTCGGTGTGAGGAGGAAGCTGTTCATGCTTGTAGTACTTGAGAAGCACTGAGCCTTTGATTATCCTTCGAGATCTTTCGGATGGACGCTGTACAAGTCATCAATTCCAGCGAGAGCTCCGTGAATATCCATTGTCGACTCTTCACTGCAATCATAGTATTCGTTAAAATCGTTCAGAGTATGAAATTTTGAATTTCTTAACTTAAGAGACAGGTGGCCAGCCTAATATCCCATTTGCTGAGCACAATAAGGTTTCTAGCCCGAGACCCACAGGGACCATTAGCGAACTGTTTCGTCTGTCTCTGGCCCTCCATATTATGCCAGAGCTGATTATTAATGACGGTCAACCTGTCATGCAGACTCCGTCTAGCGTACCCGTACGGGATGTGGACGAACTGCACCTGTCCCAAGAACTTGGCCTCCGCCCCCCTTTTAGCAAACCTATCGGCTTGCTCATGGCCATGATAACCGCTGTGACGGGCACCCAGTACAGCTGAACCCTGTTGCGGGCTGCCAGTCGGGCAAGCAGATCAAGGCAACTGCACACTAGTTGAGAAGTGATCTGACACTGGTTCCAAAGCGGCCTGAATGTCAGAATAAATTCTTACAGTCCGTCCGGTATAACTTTTATTGACGCAATAGTCCGCGCAATAACAGATCATGGCAATCTCCGCCCGAAACACACTTGCATAGGTGCCCAGACTCTCAGAAAAACCGACCTTTGTGGTTTGGCAGTAGTAACCGGCACCAGCACCGGAATCAGTCTTAGAACCCCGGTACCAAGAGGTAGCAGGTTAGTCCACTCGGCCCGACTGGAAAAGTGGGTTCTGAGTGGTTTTGTAAAATCAAAACTGGTAACGGTTTTGTCAGAGCGCATCGTCAGCGACGGCTCAAGTGCTGCGTACTCCCAAAAGAGCTTGGTATGGCTGTGATCCCAAAGTCTGGGTACCCAACAGCCATTATTGTAGAGCCTGTAGGACCCCATGACGGCCTCCTCCTCAACGAAGAGATAAAGAGGAAGCTTTTCAAGGAGTATCTCCAGGGTCGATCTCATGTCCCCCGTGCCCCAATGCAGGCCAGCCGGCACCGTTTAAAACTTGTATAACAAATATAATAAAAAGAGACTAAGTAGATTATGCCTCTATATGTAATCTTTAAGTATTTTAATCCCAGCACTAGCTCAACTTTTTAAACTAAAGACGACAACCTAGAATAACTTGAATAACCGAACTTTAAGAGGTTATGTTCTTCTGCAATCGATTCGCGGAGATAAGGTTAGTCTCTTAATATGCAAGGTAGATGGGGGTACATAGCACTTAAGCAACCGACAGAGAATATGATATGCTAATAGCACACTACATTGATAAATCAAAGATAAAAAGGAACCTAAAGCTCAACTCATGTGCACGTCACTATAGTCAAATGTCAAAAAACCAATTCTATTGGTACAGAGTGGATACCCAGAAGATTATAGTTGCATTTTACTTTAGCTACAGTATTGCCAATGCTTGACTCCAAGTTTGAAATCACAATGTCTTCAGGATCACACTCTTCTTCACTATTGCAAGAAGGCTGGGATTTAGGGTGGTCATGTGAGCAAGGCAACTAATTCAATTTCCAGTTCGGAATCTAAGTCCTAATTGTGGCCTTCTCTGGTCAAGCTCCTTCTTTAACCTTTTGTTATCAGAGGCTTTGTCCACTGTAATTGGTAACACTTGTAAAACATACTATTACTGAAGTGTGAACAAAGAGTGTTGAATAGTATAGTTTCTAATGAATGGGACCTATACATGTTGTTTCTGATTAGTCTGCTATAAATTAAAGAACATTTTTCTGGATCAAACTAAGTGGAAAGTGTCAAAAATATGGGGTCTACACTATTTAGTTACGGATATATGGGCTCCCAAACAATGACCCATAAAATAAGGAAATAGTCCCACACGTGAAGCAAGACATCATCCTCGCCTTTGTTATAACCGCGCCTTTGCTAGTAGTTAAAAAGAGCAGCGTCACGTTTTTCCCCTCTCGCTACAATGCTATTGAACCTTTATCTTGTAGAAATAGACGGATTGCAATGTGCTTAAGTAGGAAAAATGAAGCTAAATGAAAGTGTTGCAGTGTGTTTTAACATCTTCCAAAGACTTCCATCTCTTCTGAACAAGATGGGCAGGCTAGTACGTATTACTGCAAGTTTGAAACTTTTTCCTTGTTTTAGGGGCCTATGTTTGGGTGCCCGTATATTTGTAATTAAATATTGTAGGCGCCAGGTTCTAGGACATTTTGCTCTCAGTTTGACTGAACTAGTCGGGGCGACACCAAACCTGATGAATCGGCCCGAAAGACTTATCGCACTGTCGGTCTACAATACTTCATGTTCCTGCCATTTAGTAGGAAAGGTACATTCCACGTTGTGTAAGTTGGTTTGAAGACGTTTACCGAAAATTAACCAATTCGGACAACTTACTAATTTTGCATATATTATACAACAAATAAAATGTTGGTACTTACTTATCCCAGTACAGTCATTTTGCAAATTGTTTTGCCATGGTAAGACTCTCGATATGAGATGTTGAAATGCCGCCAACAGTCACTTCACGTTTGTGCAACGTCAGGTTACGACGATTCGGTAAACCGAGTTCTGAAGAACAACCTGTAGCCATTGACCAAGGTCTACATGCACTAATATTCCGAAACACTAGTACCACCGTCCACGACCACCCGAGTGACCCACTAGATCATTATAAACTTACAGTTGAAAATCCGTGTTAATGCATCAGCTTGCAGATAACGGATTAAGAAACGGTTAAAAATGGATAACTACAAAGTATTAACTTAACTCTGAATAAAAAATAGTATTGAAAAATCGGATTAGATAAGGTTGCTGATTTTTTTATCAAATTATATACACCTACTTTAATTGCAGATTAAAGTATCCGGTAACAATATTATTTGTAAATAAAAAACGTATTTAATTGACGTTAAAAATTATTATTTAATTATTTTATCTGTTAAATAATGTTCTTAAAACGTACGCAAAAGATTATGTCAAGTCCTTTACGAATCCAAAATTACGCTACAAAATCATGAACGGATAAAATTACACATTTATGGTTTTGGTTTCGAATTAGGTTTTTGGAAAATATTGATAAGCTTAAATTATTTGAATGGATAGATCTGATTGATATTCAAGAGATCGTACCTAAGCAACAAAAGTTATACAAATTCCGAGCTCTAGTGGTAGCTGAGCTCAGTTAGAGATTTTATTTTAATTAAAAAATGTTTCACACCGCACCCGGGAATTGAACCCGGCTGGCTGGCGCAGCAGTAAGACACGCTACCACTGTGGGGTCGGACACTTCTGATTTTTTTGCTTAGAGTCTTTGAATTTTTTCTTTTTATTTATGTGCTAATTAAATAGATAACGATGTGGCTACTATTAAGTCCCAGCCCTTGGGCCATCTTGTTTATATTAAGTTCTTATAATAACTTTAAAATAGTTTGCCCAGATTAGCCCCCCCAAATTTCAAACCCTAGCGACGCTACTGGAAAGTGCTCTACCGAAAATACCTTTCCGACGATAATCGGTATAATAAGCGAATGCTCGGGAGCCGCCTAAACATGCAAAATTCGGAAATTGCTAGTCGCGTTAATGTAGTTAATTTAATAAATTAAGCATTTTTAAGATAATAATCCCACCATATAAAAACACTGTATAAGTCAATCATTTTGACTACTTCTACAAAAGAACGGTGTCTTTTATTATGACAATGCGCAGGAATACATAAAGCAGAGAATTGCTCTTCTACGCTACCAGTTAAACAACCATTGTTAATTATAATCTTGTCTTTCAGATCGTGAATTCTACAATTATCTTGGCCATTTGAACAGTAAAGTAATATTATTCTGGATGAAGCCAACTGCCAAAAATATTGGCAGGGAGCAAGTGAACAAAGGATTCAATCTATGGTGTAGGGCTCTCAACCATTAATAATTCCAACCATTGTGAAACCTTTTAAGTGGTGAGATACTAAAGAAGCAGTAGACGCTTAACAAGTTTAAAAACCACATTGAACTAGGAGCACTATTGCCTATTTATTCGGGAATTAAAAGAGAGAAGAAAATTTCAATACACTATTTAACAGTTATTAACAAATTGTCATTTGCTGTTTTTTCAAGGTATAGTAATGCTCGGCTGTGCCTGCCAAAAGGTCAAAGAGCAGGAGTGTGCACTAATTTAAGGATCACGGAGTTTTTAGGGGTCAGGCGCTTGATTCTGGTATAATGCATGTAATCAGAATCAAAGATCATAAAACGGAAACTACACAATGTGCAAAATTGGTGCTAGATGAAGAAAATGATATTTTGGATAAGAAAACATGTACTATAAATTTTACTCTACGTATTTCCAATTTCGGACATTCAGTAATTAATGGGCTGTTCTTTAATAACTGGGACAACTAGAAAATTATAAAGCCAATATACTAACGTAGATAATAGTATGGACTGTGTTCAGATCTATGCAACATAGTACTATTATGTAGTATTTGGACCTAACGTTAACAAAGTTAATTTTGTCTGTTTTTCATCGAATAAAATGAAAATGTGGGGAATATTTTTGATAATTCGAGGCAGAATGTAATTCTGTAGCTAGTAAAGACAATTTTAACTCAATATTACAATAACATTGGTTAATTATTGCATTTCAAAATGAATTTGATCCTTACTTAGCTAGACCAAAATGGATATATATACTAAGCCAAATAATCTCCACGGCACCAAAGATGGTAGAAAGAGGGGGAGTTGAAGCTAGCGGCTCTGGCAAGGCATTTTGGGTGTTCTCGCTTTTCTTTTTTATTTATTTGTTATATCTTCCTCCTAATATCCGGTTCACCGTATTTCAACCAATAAGAGGGCAGAGAAAGATGCACGCGCACACCGGAAGCTTAGAGGTAAACTTTCAAAACGAGAACACTCCAGCCAAGCCTTCTACCCCCCCCCCTCTTTCTACCCTCTTTGACGGCACCGAGCTCAGGATCCTAAGCTTGGAGCAGGTAAATCCTGCTGTCTCGAAATAGAGGCTTTAACGGTCTGGAGTGGACCGAAAGTTAATTACATACTTAAATTATGATTAATGGAATAGTCAGATTTAATTACATGGCCTCTTTTATTTCAGGGTTATTAGGGTCATACACATTTGTAACACATTTAAGAAAGTGAAAAAACACGTCATCTCCACATCGTAAAGCTTCACGGCGCCACAAATACTCGCATAGGTGCATGTCCAAGTCCTTGGTTTGAACACCTCCTCGACAAATACTTCTTTTCAATGGGCGCCATTGGGATTCGATGGTCTGAGTGTTAGCCCATGTTACAGTGTCGACGAAAGCCTCTTTGTGGTTTACCGTCAGATGGTTGAAACCGTGATTGTCATGATAGTGGTACCAAGTCTAACGGTTTTCTTTATAATAGTCAATAATGTAGTACTATCGTGGCGATTATCCGGACGTAATTCGATGCGGAACCTTCCTCCACGGCGTTCGCTTCCAGTTTGAAGCTCTATCATCCCAACTATCCATTGTCCGTCAACTTTACGGCCTTGATGGTACTTCATTTTGCCAATTTTAGTTTCGTCTATCTCTACCACCAAACCCTCACCCCCAATTTGGTTTTCCTCCACCATATTTTTATCTAAAGCGACGAAGCATATCTCACGGCAATAGATTAACCATTGGCAAATAGTAGCGTCCGATGTTACAACGGATTCTGTTGATGTTTCTCGCCGCAAAAATTCATATTCCGTTTTGCTGATTGAAAAGAAATAAAAAAATTCAAGTAACCGGTCTATGCCGAATTTGCTTTCTTCAAATACCGTGTTTTTCGTAATACTTTCAATAAAATTGTGGTTAGGATCATGCATGGTGCGTTTGCGACAACGCCAACGAGGATGACCAGTTTCGTGGTATTCTAATTTTAACTCATTCCCGCAAGTACACGTTTTCCTTTCTAACAATAATTCTTTTCCTGAAGCCAAGGAATAAGCTTCTTCTTATCGTCAAGTATACGCGATAACTGCCGGTGATTGAGCATTTTGCGCTAATGTACATTAAATTGCTGGATCAAGAGAAATCCATAAGAGGTGGTTGGCATTGCGCTCAACAAACTGTGCGTATGTCTGAAAAAATCCATTTGTAAGTACAATGATTTTTTATTTGTGAGAAAAGAAATAAATAATCTTTCTTTAAAGCTGCAGAAAACGAAACATGGAGAATAAGCCCACCATTTCCGAAATAACAAAAAGTTAACGGAAGAAAATATGTCTCCAAAACTTCTCTCTCGAGCAGTTTTAAGAAATTTAAAAGACAATTGTAAGTATAAATATTTTTAACACTTAACAAATTCTTGGCGGTGACATTATAGTTATATAAAGCAAACGTATATTTAGGACGCAAAAGCAAAAATATATTCGAAAAATTGGCCAGGGCTAACGTAAGGGGCTTCCAAAGCCATAGGAAAGGGGGTTTTCGCCACAAACACATTCTCGAAAGGTTCAAATTTAAGAAATAATTAGATACTGAGAAAATCATATAATGGATATCTTCTTTCAGGTGACGTAATATGTAATTACCCTGACAAGCTACTCACCCTCGAAGAAGCAGAAGAAATATATACAAAAGAAGGAAATATTTTCCTGTTTTTCTTTTCTCATAAGGGGAATAATTTTGCAATAAATGGAAAGGATTCGTATGAAACTTCATATGGTCCGATAATAAATCATAAGTCGAGCTATAAAGCGAGAAATAAATGCACGAAAAATGTTATTAATTTCTGAGGACACGTATGATAGGTTAAATTCTAATAGTAGTTTAAAAGTCGACACTTCAATGAAGTTGGATAAGGCAGATAAGTTGAAATCTATCATTAAAGATACTAAATTAAATGATACTGATAAATTATTAAGATATAATCACGTACTTTCGAGGGAAATTAATAAAACAGCGAAACGGAAGAAATGAAAGTAGATAGAAAGTATTGCTTTCACCTCACTGGCGTCAGTCAGTGCCAGATGGCACATGATCTGGCACCAGTAAATATGGCGTCAATGGACGCCCACGGAATTTTCTTCTTATGGCGCCAGTGAATCAAATATTTTTCTCACAATCTTGTTGTGACGCACATGACGTGTTGACGTCAGTGAATCAATCATGGCGTCAATGTTAGGCTTAAACGTCATATTCGACAACGTGGTAAATAACCTTTGTCATACACGTGGTTTAACTATAAGAACATGATTGGTTTAAAAAGAGCGCCATTTTTTTTCATTTACCTAAATATAAGCCTATTTCAAATTTTAGGGGTTATTTATATTCTAATTTAATACTATATAACTGAATATATAGACATATTCCAAATTTTAGGAGTTATTTCAATTTAATACTTCTAAATATAAATTTTAGGAGTTATTTCAATTTAATACTTCTAAATATAAACTTTAGAAATTATTTCAACTTAAACCAATTTCTCTTTATTGATAGGCCTATTTCATGCATAAGAAATGTAAATAACGAGGTCGATGAACGTGAATAGAAAAACTCGGATGGTAAATAAACGGTCTATGTCAATAATTAGAAATCATGATAAGCGCTTGTATGAAAGCGGTTAGTGTCAACATGGGGTGATAGTTGGGGTTGCAATGTTTGTTTATGCTAGGAAACTATTAAGTAAACAAACTAGATTGAAACTTGACGTGAATTTCGAAACATGGCACGGTTTTCGAAACATGGTGTGGCTCTCATCGTGACGTCAATGGGAAAACCCGTATGATAGTTCGGGCAGAGATTAAACGGACGACCCCACAATGTTTGTTTATGCCAGGAAATTTGTAAATAAACAAACTAGATTGAAACTTGGCGTGAATTTCGAAACATGGCGCGAATTTTCGAGTTGGCGTCAATGGGAAAACCCAAAGATTAAATGGACGACGCCAAGGTATAAAAGCCCAGCACGTGTCCAAACTCAGTCACTTTTGTTCCTGACTTCAGACGAGATCCAGCCTGCTCCCTAGTTACTTTATAGTATTTTTCAATACTTGGTAACATTTGCTGTTGGAAGTTATTTTGCAGAGGGTAAGAAAAAGTTTACGGGCTAGTACCGAAATTACCTGTGATTTTTACAAGTACTTGCGATTTTTTTTACAAGTACTTGCGTATTTCTACAAGTACTCGCGATTTTTTCTGAGATTGTCCTTATCTCATTAATTCTTTGAGAATGTTTAAGTGTAATATTTGTGAGTGTTCCTACCAAGGGAACAGGGAGCTTTTGAGACATAAAAGGGAGAAACACGAAGGTGTTAAATACCCATGCTCGCAATGTCCGGCCGTTTATACCAGACTTGCGAATTTAACGTTGCATTTGGCTGCCCGACACTCTACCTTTAAGGTTCCACCCCCCTCATGAACAATGCGGGCCCATCAACTTCTACCTTTGTCCCATTCTCGGGACCATCAACCTCTACCTTTGTTCCCCCTGTTATCCCATTCTCGGGCTCCTCAACCTCAACCTTTATCCCTCCTGGGACGCAGAGGCCGAAACGGTCCACGTCCGACCCATCCACTCCTGAGACGAAGCGGCCGAAACGGTCCACGTCCATCCCTATCCCTTCCCTAGATGAACTGTCCGACGATGATAATCGTGCCCTGGACGCGTTCATGAACCGAGAAGAAGGTGTCATCAATGGATCTCTACTGGGAACTCCTCCACCCACCGTTTGCGAAAATCTTGATGAGCTGTCCGACGATGGAAATCGTGCCCTGAACGAGTTCATGGACCAGGAGGATGACTTCCCAGCCCTTTCCAGCCAGGAGAATCGCGACATCCATCGCTTTATGGATCAGCAGGAGGGTGGTGGTGGTCAAGAGCAGGAGGAGGAACCCATCGTTGCGTCACCGGAAGTTCCTCTTTACGACGAGCTGGAAGAACTGGAAGTACTCGGTAGGGCTATTTTTTGTGCACGTTTCACACCCGTAGCGACCGAGACAGACGTAGAGCTGTACGTAGGTAGACCTAGGGCAGCGATTGAAAATTACTTGCGCAATAAACTGGCTAGGGATAGAGGGATTAAGTGGTATTTAACGGTCAGGGCTCGCTACACCCGTCAGTTAGCCGACACTGACGAGGAAGTAGAAATTTTAATTTATCATAGAACCCAAAACCTTACTATTTTGAACCCCGACGTTATCCCCGGTCAGATAGACTTTAGTATTAGGACTCTGAAACGTTTAATGGAGGAGTACGAAGCGCAAGGTAGCGGGTGGGTTCTAGATAAAATTCTCTTCCTGCAAATTAATATCATAGCGTACCTCCCGCTTCACGGGGGTACGTACTTTGAAACCCCTAAAAATCTTTTAGCTAAGAGAGCCCTTTTAAATGTGCAAAATACAGACAATAAGTGTTTCTTATGGTCAATTTTGGCACATTTACACCCTGTCAATTATACTGATAACCCGAATCGTGTAACAAAGTACCTAGAGTATAGTAATGAATTGGACATGGCCGGTATTACGTTCCCCGTGGAAGTAAATACCGGTAAATTAGAGAATTTCGAACGGGTGAATAACCTTTCGATTAATGTTTTCGGATACGAGAAAGAGGTCTTCCCCCTTTACGTGAGTTCCAACAGAGTTGAGGAACCACGCCAAGTAGATTTATTGCTATTAACCGAGGGTGAGAAGAAGCATTTCTGCCTAATCCGAAGCATGAGTCGACTTCTAGCAAAGTCATTCACCGCATGCACAAACACGAACTATTACTGTCGTTATTGCCTCCATCGATTCTCCGGTGTAAACTCGGAGGAAAACTACAAGGACCACATCAAGGAGTGTAGTATACACGGACCCCAGAAGATCGAGATGCCGGTAAAGGAGCCTATTCTGGAATTCAAAAACGTCGCATGGCAGCAGAAGGTAAACTAAAACTTTTGTTATTTATCAAGGTATTTTGAATAGCGCGCCAAAAATAGTTTACTGAGGCTAACGTCAGACGGCGCCCCTAGCAAGATAAATAAAGCAGACGATAAGATGCATGGGAGAGGGCGAGAGAACGTTTTGTTTACATTTTATCTAATATAGTTTTATTTCTATTTCTCACAGGTTAAATACGTCATCTATGCCGATTTCGAGTCTATTCTCCGTAAAGTTCACCGATGCGATCCCGATGTCGACCTCTCTTCAACCACGAAAACTTCGCAGCATATCTCCTGTGGGTTTAGTTATGTCATCGTTAGTCACGACGGTACAGTCTCAAAACCAGTTACTTATCGAGGGATAGATGCCACGGAAAAGTTTTTAGAAAACCTTTTGCGTGAAGACGCAATTATTCAGCGTAAGATTAAAAATAACGCCCCCATGAATCTATCAAACTTAGAAAAGGCGCAATTCGCCTCGACCCAATCCTGTTACTTATGTAACAAGCCTTTCACTGTAAATGACTGTAAAGTTCGTGACCACGACCACACTAACGGAGCCTACAGGGGAGCTGCCCATAATTCGTGTAACCTGAAACTGAGGACCCGGAATTTCGTTCCGGTCTTCATGCATAACTTATCTCGTTACGATGCTCATCTTATTATGGACAAAATTGGATTGGTCAAAGATCACAAGATTACGTGTATCCCCACGAATTCCGAAACGTACATTTCGTTTTCTCTGGGTAATTTACGATTCTTAGACTCAATTAGGTTCATGCCGGCATCGCTAGAGACACTCGTATCGAATTTGGCTCGAGGAGGAGCCGATAAGTTCAAGTGTTTAAACTCTGCCTTCAGCGCTGACGAAGTACCGCATCTGCTGAGGAAGCAGGTTTACCCCTATGACTACTTCGACTGCGAGACTAAATTCGACGAGACCGAGTTGCCACCCAAGGATGCCTTCTTCAATTCCTTAACTGACGAAGAGGTTAGTGAGGAAGATTATTCTCAAGCTCAAAAGGTTTGGGAAAAATTCCAACTCACTAACCTCGGTGAGTACCATGATTTATATGTTAAGACCGACGTTCTGCTCCTAGCGGATGTTTTTGAAAGTTTCAGGGCTATGTGTCTAGAATATTACAAGTTAGATTGCGCGCACGCATATACAGGTCCTGGTTTCGCTTGGCAAAGCGCACTTCACATGACCCAAGTGAAATTGGAACTACTCCAGGATCCAGATATGCATCTCTTTATTGAGAAGGGTATAAGAGGGGGTGTTTCCCTAATTACGCATAGACTAGCCATAGCCAATAATAAGGATCTTCCCGAAACATTCAACCCAGCAGAACGTAGCTCTTACATTACTGACTGTAATAACCTTTACGGCACCGTAATGTGTCACCACCTGCCGATGAGAGGATTTCGATGGATTCAACCATGTCAAGATTTCACTCGTGAAATTATCTTGAATCACCCAGACGATGATCCCCAGGGTTTTATCCTGGAGGTGGATCTTGAGTACCCGGAAAGTTTGCACGAAGAACATAACTGTCTACCCTTAGCACCCGAACGTAGAGTTATTAACGCGGATGAGCTTTCACCGTATTCGATTGAACAGTTGAACAAACTGAAAATTAACGTACATGATAGCCTCCCAAAGTTAGTTCCCTCGCTCTACAATAGGGAAAAATATGTTCTCCACTACCGGAACCTCAAGTTTTACCTCGCTAAGGGAATGAAATTGGGGAAAATCCATCGAATACTCACATTCGAGCAGGGTGCGTGGTTAAAACCATTTATCGAGTTCAACACGGAGAAGAGGAAGCAGGCAGTGAACGACTTTGAGAAAGATTTTTTCAAGTTGGCCAACAATAGGTACGCATCTACGCTACGCTAAGTTATTATTTCACACTTAAATTAATCAAAAATTTTTATCTATTAACAGTGTTTTCGGGAAGACGATGGAAAACCTCCGCAACAGGATCAACTTCGACCTTGTCCAGACCCGGGAGATGGCAATCAAGAAGGCCAGTTCGCCGACATTCCAGAGGTTCACCATCTTTAGGAACGAGCTGGTTGGGATCCATCGTCTGAAGAAATCCCTCAAGTTGGACCGACCCATTTACACCGGTTTCGCCATCTTGGACCTCTCAAAGTTGGTCATGTACGACTTCCATTACAACACTATGAAGGCTAAATACGGCGACGACCTCAAACTTCTTTTTACCGACACAGGTATGATTTTTAAAAACGTTTACTAGATTTAAATCCTTTTTTTTCTACTTTCAATTTTAACTAATTAAATGTTTTTACGTATAATTGCAGACAGCCTGACCTATCAGATTTTCACCGACGATTTGCCTCGGGACTTTGCCCAGATGAAGGAGATGTTCGACTTTTCCGCCTACCCCAAGGAACATCCGCTCTTCAGCGAGGAGAACAAGAAGGCCCTCGGAAAGTTCAAGGACGAACTCAACAGCGTCCAGATTCAAGAGTTCTGCGGCTTGCGACCGAAAATGTACAGCATCCTGTCGGCAAAAGGTGAAAAGAAGACGGCGAAGGGAATCTGTCGTCGCGTAGTCAAAAAGAAGATACGTCACGCCCAATACAAGGAATGCCTGCTTCAACGTAAACTCACCACTGAGGAGATGAAGAGGATAGTCAGTGTTAAACACGAACTATTTTCCATCACTCAGAAGAAACTCGCTCTTAACCCCTGCGATGATAAGAGATTCATCATCGATGGGGTGTCTACATACGCTCATGGTCATTTTAAAATTAAGGAATAATTCCAAATGTATAACTTTCTGTAACCCTATCCCCTCCCATTCCCTCCTGGGGGGGCGAAGTGGCCGAACCGGTCCACGCCCTCCTCCCATACCCTTTTGGTGCGAAGTGGCCGAATCGGTCCACGCCCAACCCTTTTCCTTTAAAATTTCATAGTTCTATGTATAGTTTATAAGTTTAATTTAATGTATATATATTTTCAATGTTTAATTGTATAGTTTTAAGTTGTTTTTTCTCGAATGAGTTTTACTCCGTGATTCTACGGTTTCTCATTCAAAATAAAATTTTTTAAATGCAAATTTTCTCTCTCTTATTTCATACAACTTAGGCAAACAATTTTTTTTCAGGTTAAGGGGAGGGGCTCGACCGCGTGGGCCAGCCGCGTGCGCGTATTTGAATTTCCCGCGTGTAGGAATAAGTTCGCGCGCGATTTAAAGAAAAACACATAAATTCAATCAAAAAAACTTTATTAAAAATCTCTTATACATAAATTCCGATATCATTTTATCGTTCAAATTCTTATCTTTTACAAATTTTAAGCAAATATCATACATTTTAATACCTCTACATCTATGCAGAGAAAAATATACGCAAAATCCGCCACATGTCTGACTGGAATTTCCTTGAAGTTGTTTAGAATTAAAAGTTACGGTAACGCTGTTTCTTTCTACAAAATCGTTGAATTGAAACATGTCCGGCGGGTTTCCGAAACTATCGAAGAACTCGGTATTTTTGTTACTAGAAAAGTAAATAACAGTCCAATGCTGACCTTCAGTTTCTGAAGAGCCAGTATTTACAATATACAGTGAAGGGAAAAACTTTACTTTCTCGGGTAGCAGGTCAGCTGCAAAAACACCTCGAAACAGATCTTTGGTGAATTTATCTCTTTGCATAATTTTAGTTAATTGCGTAGTGTTCATAATCTTTTAGTTGTAATCGTATATGACAGTTCTATTCTTATCAATCTCAACCAAATTCTGAAACTCAGAGTAATATAAAACTGTGATAGTCTTGGGCAAGTCCTTGGCGAATTTTAATTCCAATCGCAAGTTACCATTCCTTATCAATTGAAATTGAGAAGTTGAACTACTGAGGTCGGCACTTAAATCAAAAGCAAATATGCAATTCCCATTGGGGAATTCCTCCCGTGAAATGTAGTTTCCCTCGTCCAATAACCATTGAGAGGTTTGAGTAAAAAGATTAGTATAAGATCTCATATATTGACCACCAGAAAAGTTTGGGGTTAGAGGTTTATGTGGAACGCTAGCTCCGTCAAGGTACAAGGCGATATGATTTAAATCATAAGGTTGAAAATTGAAGGGTGACTTTCCGTAATCACCCAAATATGCATTTTGATCTACAAGAGCGAAAAGAACTTTTTTGGGTAGTTGACCCATGAATAAATTATCTCTAACACATATTTTTGTACCACTGTTAATTGAGAATGAGTTACATTCCGTGCGAATAATCGGGTATTTCATGGTTGCCAGTTCCAAACATTTAGCGTGGGCGATTAACACTTCCGATGGTAATTTTACTTTACGAACGTACAGGGATGCTAACTCGTAAACCACTTTCCATTTAACTGCACCGTCTGCATGCACGCAAAATTCGTTTGGACTTTTAACAAACTTGAATTTGAGATCCGTTAAATTTGGGAAGTATCGAGGTTGTTGACAAAGGTCCAAGTGTACAGTTCCTACCATATCTATTGTTCCTTTTCTAGCAAAGGCCGCTCGTGTTTTAAACCCTTCGTTACAGGGTTGGCAAAAATTAAGTTTTTTTTAAAAAAAAACCAAAGTTGTGTTTTTAATTGTTTAAAACACGATTTTTTGTTTTAAACTGTTTTTTAAACAAGTAGAAAAAAACACAAAAAAAACTAGTTTTAAACATGTTTAAATCACTCTTCCAGATCTAATAGTGTATTTCGCGGCTCTCCATTTAAGCCACTACTCCCGATAGCGCAAGGCGCTTATTTTCACAGCCTGCTTGATTAAACAAAATGGTCTTGGTTTGGACCAAGACAGAAAAAACAAACTATGAGAGTGACGTTTATCAATTGACTGAAGATCCGACATTGCGATTTTTCTTTATTTATATTAATTTATTCCTTAATCACAATTTAATTCAATCAACTTATTTAATTGCTAATCGATTTATTCTCTCCAAATTAATTGAAAAATAACATATTTGAGCTTTTTCAAGAACAAATTAGATTTTCCAAAAAATATTTTATGATATTAATTATTTTGAAGGGAGTGCGTGTTAAGCGACCAATACAGATTATGTGAAATATTCTACTGACTGTTTAAAAAGAGCAAGAGCTCCTTAAATTTAGAATTTCAAGGTGTAAGAAATTGTCCGTGTGGAATTAGAACCAGAGACCACATAAACCCAAAGCGAGTATCATACAGCTTGACCAACAGACCACGAAAACGTATTGAGAAGAAAAACACGATTAGACGAAATCAAGAGCTCCTAAAATTTAGAATTTGAAGGTGTATGAAAGGGTCCTTGCCAGGGTTGGCAAAAATGTGGTAAAAAAAGTTGTGTTTTTATTGTTTAAAACACGATTTAAAATTAGATTTTCCGAAAACATTTTATCATGAAATTAATTATTTAAAAGGGAGTACGTGTTGAGGGATCTATTTTGAATATTTGAAATGTTCTACTGACTGTTTAAAAAGAGCAAGAGATCTTTTCAAAACGAAAATGTAATTTTTTAATAGCGCATACAAAATGAGGGTGATGGGTAAAATTGTTCATTTAACCACAAATGTCCAAATGCTTGATTTCTTTTGTGGCCACTATTAAGGAATTTTCACTTCCATGCTGCAGAGTTTCTTGGTCAGAACTCATACATTTGAAACTTCACCACCCCTTTCTACTATGTACGCGCTTCATGTTTTCCGTTTACGGATTAAGCGTATTCATTTTAGAACTGTCAAGGGCCTGGCTTTAAATATTACGCGTACTCACTTTAGAACAGTAAAATGTACCAACAGTGTAGAAAAACGTTGTTCCTTTACCTTAGGTAGACGACAAAATAAGTTATTCCAAATCAAATTATTGAATATCAGTCTTCAATACAGATTGGTAACGGATAAATCAACTGGTAGGGTTTCCAAACAATTAAACACTCATATGAAACAGTCAAATTATTGCAAGGTTTTGACTGAAGCTTATTATTTCTATTATTTAATATTTTCGCTCATTTTCAAATAAAACGAGTTAAAAATATTCGAAATTCCTCACCATAAAAAAACATGTTTTAAACTGTTTGTTTAAAACGTTTTAAAGAAATTAATGTTTTTTTTCGTGGCTGTTTAAAACAAGTTTTAAACCAAAGTTTAAAACAATTTGTTTAAAACTTGCCAACCCTGCTTCGTTATCGTCCAAAACGTCACATTTTCCGGCCGTGTCTTTGTAAAACATGGAACTAGTAAGAAAACTAGTTTTGGCGGGTCCTCCGAATGTCACCGCCGTTTGAAACATGGCCTTGTAAGGGTAGTTTTGCGGTGATGGTGTGACCGATCTCTCTTGAGCCGAAAGGTGTACTTCGCTGAAAAGACTATGCAGGAAATTATTTACCGGTCCAACTTTATCAGCAGCGGCCGGAATTGTTTTTCCATCGGCCGGGTTGACAATCCTAACTTGGAGATGTAGTAAAGTCTTGGACAAGTCCAAATACGCGTCGGAACTACCAGCTACGGTAAACGTGATTGTCGAATTTTCGTTAATGTTAGAGATGGGGCTGTATTCGACCCATTCTCCACTCAGAATACTGGTATTGGTAAGAGGTACGTCGAAAAGTTCGACTTCGCTACTGATTGACCCATGCGAACCGGGATGGACATGTGTCATTATATTTTTTAGGTAAAAATATCTGGATGATTAAAGGATGTTGCTTTCCTCTTTCTTGTCACGACTGAACTGACGAGTGATCTAGACCTACGTCTCCTTTTATTACCATTCCCCGTCATTTTTCGGATTTCTTCCGCCGCACTAAGGGCGACGTCTTTAGCCGCGGCTTTTCCATGAGATTTTACAGATGCTTTTAAGGGAATCCCGCTAGCTACGTCCGTCACGACCTTCGCACCTGTGTTCAAAAACTTTTTACCGAGGTAATTGGCACCCCTTTTGAGTAGAGGTATTGCCCGGCGAAAGGCCGATGAAATGAAGTTTCCCAATCCGTACCCGTGTTGCACCGGAAGTCCCCTGTATACCGCTAAAGAATTACCAATTTGAGAATGAAAGTGTTTATAATAATCAAATTTTCCACCATGTCCGATCTGGTTTAGAAAGTGTTGATCGTAGTCCGATTGGTTAAAGGACATATTCGATTTGACGACGTTCTTCATCTAAAACTTCAAGTGTAAATGACACGAGGACCTGTTTTACCTTCTAATTTATAATGGTGACCACATTCTACGAGGTCTAAAGTGTAGAGTAACGTGAACTCTTCCTCTCACGAAATCTACGGGGGTACCAAGCTCACTCATTATGTTAATTTCAATTGACTGGAAAGTATTGCAGGCGAGGGGGAGGTAGTGCGGTCTAGGGAAATCTTTGTCTACCGTTTCTCCGTCATTACCCTGCACGCTAACGATTCTTAGTAGAGGTATGTGCACATCTCCCACGGGTCTAGACTCGACCACGTCGCTATAAACAAAGAGTGAATGAAGTCCCGCGTCGAGGTCAAAGGGGTACGTGGCTATGGTAGACTGGGAAAAAGTCGTTGATTCCGTGGAATCTTTCGAAAATCCGAGAATAACAGCTAACTCCCCCGGTATAGTTAACAAATAATCCTCTTTGAGAGAAATTTGTACTCTTCGTATGCGCTTTATGTAACTAAAGGAATACTTGAGCTGGGCGGGAATTGAAGGTTCACGCGTAATAACGCCCGCCACGTCATCCTCGACGTAGTTAAGTTGCTCGATAAGGTCCTGGATATTACCATAATATCCGGCGGGTAACTCTATGATTGTAGAATATACTACTCTACCATTACTCACGAGTATAAGCGAGCATGTCCTACTCAAATTATCCCAAGTGTGCGGGTAGCTAATTTCCGCTAAGCCTACTTCGTAAAATCCCTGTAATTTTACGGGTTCGGGGAGGTACGTCCTGAATTTACTTCTCGTATTGTCGGGGAAATACCTCATCGACGAGTCGGAAGGTAAAGTGATGTAAAAGCTCATACTATATCTATTTCCTGAACCCAACTGTCAAAAGACGGAGAGTATCCTTTCCAACGTACTAGCTTCTCTAGCGTCCCGTCGGGTCTGCGACGTTTCCTCAATATCTTTTCTATTTTAAACACGCTAGAATTTAGGTCTTTACCCACTTTCTGTAATTGTTCCTTGTAAAAAATACCAGTAATCGGTTCCGAATTCAAATCCTGGATCCTATACACCGGTGGACTACGAGGTAATCTCTCCACCACTTTGAAAAGTTCTTCCGACCACGTGGGCAAGTAACCCTTCTCGAAAATATTCTTATGTTTGCTTATCCGGACTACGTCACCAATATCGTAAGGATACTTTAATGGTGGGGAGAAGTCTATATCGCCGTAAAGGTTTTCCCATACCCGTCTCGATGTTTCGGGTGTGACTTCAACAGGTTTACACTTTATGGATCGGTGATAATTGTTATTATAAGCTTGAACCATGTCTTTAAGAGCGTCAATGTACTTATAGGTATTGTTTTCCGTGAAATACCGATACATGCGACTTTTTAGAGTTCTGTTGAACCTTTCAACTATCGTAGCCTTCTGTTCGGAATCCGGGGCAAAGAACTCAATCCCCCTTCTTTTCAACTCTCTCTGAACATCCCTGCATATGAACTCATTACCGTGGTCACTTTGCACTCGCTTCGGCGAGCGACCGGACTCGAGAATAGCCTTAAAAGCCCTAAGGATGGTTGGTCCTTTCTTGTCCTTGGTAGCCACCACAAAGGCGTATTTACTGAAAACGTCAATGCAGCACAGGAGGTATCTGAACCCTTTATTGTGACGAGTTAGGTTCTTCAAATCGGCTAAATCAATCTGCCACTGCTCATCGATCCCATAAACTATTGTCCTATTTCTCTTAAAGTTTTTTCTAGCATTCCTGTGTAATGTATACGTATCTTGTGTTTTTAAAAATGTCTCCACGTCTTTTACCGTAACCTTTAACCCAGCCTCTTTAGCCGCTCGGTATAGCCCGAGAACACTTCCATATGAACCCGGGTCAGAAACATTAGAATAAATCTCTTTTAGTCTATCCATTAAGGGTGCAGTTGGTTACACTATGATAATGCCTGAAGAGAAAATCGCTAACCTCTATAATTAGGAATATGGCAATTACTAAAACCACAGTTAAAATTTTAGGAGATTTAAAAAATGTGTCTACTAGGTTGGCTAACACCACAAAAGTACCCACCTGATTATCACAACCTTCCATATCGGAATACTTAAAATGAATGAAACGTGGAATGTAAATGAATCGTATTTTATTAAAAACAAGTGCTACAAGTTTATCCAATTTCCGAAACCCTCACCAGTCTGAGCGGGCAAATAATAATCCTCCTTCACTTCTTCTTTCTCCACTTTTTCTTTCTTCGCTTCACTTTTTTCAGGCGGGGGTGGGTCTGTTTTTCTAATTTTAATTAATGTTCTTGGTACATTAACCGTATACAAAAGTTGGTAAAACTGTGGGGCACCAATGACGGACGACTGTTTTTTAGAACTCTTCGCGGTATAAGCTAATAAATCAATTATATTTGAACCGATGATTTTACGGTTCTCATATATTAACTCTCCGGCGTGTGTCCATCTTATTTTTGATATACGGTCAATCCATTTGTACAAGTTCAAACAATCAGCTGCGCTATAGGAAGGAACCGAAGAGACGATTTCAGGACCCCAATTCCGGTTTTTTGCTGGTTTTACTTTCGCCCTTTTCACCGTTTTACTAATTTCCCTCGAAAGTACGTGGTTATATCTTAATAGTTTATCAGTATCGTTTAATTTAGTATCGTTTATGATGGATTTCAACTTATCCTCCTTATCCAACTCCATTGAAGTGTCGACTTTTAAACCGCTATTTGAATTTAACCTATTATACGTTTCTTCGGAAATTAATAACATTTTTCGCGCCATTTTTACTTTATAGCTCGACTTATAGCCGCACCTGCTACTGAACTAATGATAGATAGTAACGGTCCGAGAAGTAAAGGGATGAAACCTCCGTTTTGAATTAATAGTTTCCTTTTCTTTGAAGGGAGGATGTTGGACGTAACCTTTCTTATAACGTGTCGATGTTTCTTCAACCGCTCCTTCTCCTCCACTGAAAGAGGGACATTGCCCCGTAGGATATTTATACAACACTCGACAATAGATTTAATCGCTTCTTTATTGGCAAATTTAATTGCGGCATTTCTTTGACATGAGTTACAATTTGCAATATATTTTAAAAAATTTAAATTATCGTCGACTCGTTTTGACGGAGCCATTCCGCTAGTTTGGACGCCTTCACCAAGGTACAGTTGTTGCTGTCCCTATGAAAAGTGCAAGCTCTGGGGGTATCGCACTCGATACTTGATAATCTCGGGCAACCGTAGTCTTCGGCGTTGATAACTTCGCACCCTAAGAACCTTGATAGGGTTTCGGCCTTCTCCGCTCCTTTCGTCACGTATGACGATGCTCTAGCTCGAATATAGTCGGCGGCCTCCTGTGTCGTCTCGTATGGGTAGTCTCCCTCCTCGAATGCTAGATCGCAAGTGTTCCTTGAGAGCCACCTGCATTGCCTTTTATCCTTGACGGATAACTCTGAGAACTTGCATGGGGATTGGAAGATCCAGACTTCGTGGACGTCGGTCTCCTTCACGTACATCGTCAGCTCCTTGATTATCCATTGCCCCTTAATCCGGAAAAAATTCGCTTCAAGGATGGCCGTCATTTCGGTATGAACAGTGCTGCTTGTTGACCTGGAAGTATACCTGTTCTTAGACGGTGGTTATCTAGGGTGTTAGCCTTAAGGTCTACAAATAGATATCCGTAAGGTTCCAAAGTCGCCTGTCTAAAGGAGTCTACCACGTATTTACTATTTCCCGGCGAAATTTGTTTCGCAAGATGGATAATGGCAGACTGATCACGTGGTGTTTTAAATATAACCAAGTAATGGGCATTTAAGTTTAAGGTACGAATTTCCTTCCCAGGATAATAAAGATTCTGCATTAAAATTAAAACTGAGGTATTCCTATGGTGCGAGCCTCTAATGAAAAGATTCGTCACGTCCTTATTATTCGCTATTTCACATAGTAAGTCGTCTAATATAACGAAGTTCCTCACACTAGCATCTAGGGTGTTAACATCTAATAAACCCTCGTGGAATTCTACACTCGGAGTATGGGATAGTATAGCACCGTATAGTTTCGACTGATACTACGTGTAACACCAAATTATTCTTTCGGGGGTGGGCGAAATACATATATCCTTATGCTTAATTAATTCTCCTACGAAAACACTTTTCCCACAGCCGGTGACTCCAGCCACTAGTCCGGTAAAGGGGTGTTGCATACTTAAATCCATATCGATAAATGCGGGAGGAATTAACTATCGTAAACTTATATTTAAAGAAATTTATACTTACATTTTTCGGATCTGGATCGGTACTTCAAGGATGGATGTAGAATGCCTTATCTTTAAACCGTCCTCGTCTTTTATACTTTAATGTCACGTGACTTTCTGACCATGTAAACATGGCGCTCTTTTTAGACCAATCACGTTCTTATAGTTAAACCACGTGTATGACAAAGGTTATTTACCACGTTGTCGAATATGACGTTTAAGCCTAACATTGACGCCATGATTGATTCACTGACGTCAACACGTCATGTGCGTCACAACAAGATTGTGAGAAAAAATATTTGATTCACTGGCGCCATAAGAAGAAAATTCCGTGGGCGTCCATTGACGCCATATTTACTGGTGCCAGATCATGTGCCATCTGGCACTGACTGACGCCAGTGAGGTGAAAGCAATACTTTCTATCTACTAATGAAACCTGCGAAAAATCAAAATTAAAGTTCCGAAATCACCTCTTCGGTTCCTCCCTATAGTGCAGTCAAATGGATACACCATTTATCAAAAATAAAATGGACACACGTCGGGGAATTAATATATGAGAATCGGGTCCTTCTTTGACAAATCAACCAAAAATTTGGAAATTTTGAACCCGATGTTTTATGATTTTAATAATTCTTTGTCCTTAGGGTGTTTTGGGCTTCTAAAAACGATTCTGAAATTTTCAGCGTGATCGGTTGATGGATTCTAGATATACAGCATAGGTCATATTTTGAATTATTGGCGATTGCGACTAATCATTTTTAAATAAATCTCAACTACTAAATATCGAAACATTTTGGGTGAAAGCTTATTATTAATGCTTTTTTGACGATAAAACCGATTATCAACACCGTTTAAATAAATAAATAACAGATAATTAATATTTTCACTATTTATTTGGGAAAACCTAGATTTTCACCACCCACTTCACTTCAATTTCAGAAATTTTGCCATTTTCAAAACCACGAGGTAATATTTTTAGTTTCAGAGATGCTGATTTTTGAATTTTTTTAAAAAAATTTTTGTAAAGAAATTGAAATTTTAGGTTTTTAATGTATCACTTTGAAAGTTGTTGCAACTAGGAGTTGTGCTTTGACAACACATACAATAACCTTATTTTGTCGTCATTTTTGATTTTGTAACAATCAATGTTGGCAGAAGAAAATAAGGGCTGTGGGTAGCCGTAGCCTTGTGAGCCATACAAGTCGTCCAGTGATTCTCACTTACAATGATCGATTACCCTACCACCCTTAAAATTTGAATCTGGCCGATCGGAGCAAAGCATAAAATAGTACCAGATTTCATTGCGAACGTCACCATGTAGCGAGTTACGTCAGGCAACGGGTTAATGCGCATATTGGTTTAATTAAGGACGAAAATTCGGTTATTTAATAAAATGAATGTCGTTAAGAGTACGCAGTGTGATTTAACGTACAAGGAAACTACCGATAAGAAAACTCAGGCTGTGTTGTAAGGAAAAGTAAAATCTACCCAAACCAATCCCAATGTTAAAAATTAAACTACAACAACTGACGAATTGAGTTTCAGCTTTGGTAAAGATCTATCAAACGTAACAGTGGTTCATGATAACTCGAATGCTACAGTTAAAATTCAAACAATAAAGATTGGCACAATCGGTGCTTTGCAACCATATAACAATTGTGAGACGGACAATGTAACGCGTCAAGATACAAAACGGTTGGTCTCAGGCTTACCAATTGAATGTAGCCGTAGTTCAAAGGCTTTTGTGAGTGGGTACAATGTTTATGACAGCGAAGCGTTACGACAAGTTCATAAGTTATTGGTAAATAGATTAGGTCAGTAATGAAGCTACTTTTGTAACATATCTTCCTCTGGTGTAACATAATCATCTTTCAGAACTAGATTGCCATTATCAACATGATCAAAGTGGGTCGTTTTCTTGTCTAACTGTCTTACGTCGTGATATGTTTCAAAACATTGGAAATCACTCCCATGTTCCTTTTAAAATCCAATTTTCCTCAAATGGTATACTTTCCGTGCTGCTAGCGTTTAAACCAGCTGTGTGTGAAACGTATTTCGATTGTGAAACCTCTACAATCGATACAGAATTAACCAACAGAGCCTTGAATTATCTAAATGGGAGCAATGTTTTTTGCGCGGGTATTCAAACTGTAAGTGTTATCAGAGGTTCAAGGGGGGTTGTTATGTACCTCTGGTTGAACTGATGATTATTTATAGTTTTTATAAAATATTTAAGGAATTTAAAATTGCTAAAGCTAAATCACTGGATATATTACAACATCCCTGTGAGAGGCGTCAATCCAAGCACTGTCCAATTATATTTAGGCCCCTCAGTCTGCCTTGGTTAAAGGGAAATCCCCTTTAGTTTGTCCAAAGTTTATATACGTATTCTACAGGGCCGGTAGGCCCTTGTAGATATGACTTGATACCGTTTTGTAACGTTAAAGTAATATTCACCCGCTTTTGTTAATTTCCTATGGAGATTAACATGGGTTTTTCGTGATTTTTCCCCACCTATAACTTAAAAACTACAGCGAACATACTTAAATTAACAATTAAGTATTCAGGGTGTGCTATCAGCCAGTTTGATCAAAACAATTAAGTCTAAGTATGTTAATTTTAGTTAATTACAGAAGTACGGCTTTGACCATCGTGATTGGACATAATAATTAGCTAGATCTCTTGGAAA
Source organism: Phalangium opilio (assembly GCA_019434445.1). Lineage (NCBI taxonomy): Eukaryota > Metazoa > Arthropoda > Arachnida > Opiliones > Phalangiidae > Phalangium > Phalangium opilio. The sequence continues at coordinate 559,141 of JAEQBA010002017.1, read as the reverse complement.
ACTCAGTGTTATTACGTATCTGTAGTGTGGTGGTTATCACGTCCGCTTCACACTTGGAAGGTCCCAGGTTCAAGCCCTGGTAGATACATGTATTGACCATCGTGATTGGACATAAGAATTACCTAGATCTCTTGGAAAACTCAGTGCTACCACGTATCTATGGTGCAGTGGTTATCACGTCCGCTTCACACGCGGAAGGTCCCAGGTTCAAGCCCTGGTAGATACATGTTTTGACCATCGTGATTGGGCGCTTGAATTAGCTAGATCTCTTGGAAAACTCAGTATTACCACGTATCTATGGTGTAGTGGTTATCACGTCCGCTTCACACACGGAAAGTCCCAGGTTCGAGCCCAGGTAGATACATGTTTTAACCATCGTGATTGGACATAATAATTAGTTAGATCTCTTGGAAAACTTAGACTTACCACGTGTCTGTGGTGTAGTGGTTATAATAAATATTTAACAATTATTTCACTTCACTTGGTTTAATAATGTGACATAGGTAGCATACTTTTCCCCTACTTTTAAAACCATTAAACTAAGTAATATTAGAAGTTCAACAGATTGTCAAAAAAAAAGATGTTAAAAGCCACTGTAAATGGTACTTAAATGCCTAATATTTCCTTAATACTTCCAAATAATATTAGTAAATGGCGTGAATTGATCGTAGAAATGGGGTTAAAGTACACCCTAAATGATGTCTTTTTTGGCACTGGAAAAAACCAGGGTTGGCAAGTTTTAAACAAATTGTTTTAAACTTTGGTTTAAAACTTGTTTTAAACAGCCACGAAAAAAAACATTAATTTCTTTAAAACGTTTTAAACAAACAGTTTAAAACATGTTTTTTTATGGTGAGGAATTTCGAATATTTTTAACTCGTTTTATTTGAAAATGAGCGAAAATATTAAATAATAGAAATAATAAGCTTCAGTCAAAACCTTGCAATAATTTGACTGTTTCATATGAGTGTTTAATTGTTTGGAAACCCTACCAGTTGATTTATCCGTTACCAATCTGTATTGAAGACTGATATTCAATAATTTGATTTGGAATAACTTATTTTGTCGTCTACCTAAGGTAAAGGAACAACGTTTTTCTACACTGTTGGTACATTTTACTGTTCTAAAGTGAGTACGCGTAATATTTAAAGCCAGGCCCTTGACAGTTCTAAAATGAATACGCTTAATCCGTAAACGGAAAACATGAAGCGCGTACATAGTAGAAAGGGGTGGTGAAGTTTCAAATGTATGAGTTCTGACCAAGAAACTCTGCAGCATGGAAGTGAAAATTCCTTAATAGTGGCCACAAAAGAAATCAAGCATTTGGACATTTGTGGTTAAATGAACAATTTTACCCATCACCCTCATTTTGTATGCGCTATTAAAAAATTACATTTTCGTTTTGAAAAGATCTCTTGCTCTTTTTAAACAGTCAGTAGAACATTTCAAATATTCAAAATAGATCCCTCAACACGTACTCCCTTTTAAATAATTAATTTCATGATAAAATGTTTTCGGAAAATCTAATTTTAAATCGTGTTTTAAACAATAAAAACACAACTTTTTTTACCACATTTTTGCCAACCCTGGCAAGGACCCTTTCATACACCTTCAAATTCTAAATTTTAGGAGCTCTTGATTTCGTCTAATCGTGTTTTTCTTCTCAATACGTTTTCGTGGTCTGTTGGTCAAGCTGTATGATACTCGCTTTGGGTTTATGTGGTCTCTGGTTCTAATTCCACACGGACAATTTCTTACACCTTGAAATTCTAAATTTAAGGAGCTCTTGCTCTTTTTAAACAGTCAGTAGAATATTTCACATAATCTGTATTGGTCGCTTAACACGCACTCCCTTCAAAATAATTAATATCATAAAATATTTTTGGAAAATCTAATTTGTTCTTGAAAAAGCTCAAATATGTTATTTTTCAATTAATTTGGAGAGAATAAATCGATTAGCAATTAAATAAGTTGATTGAATTAAATTGTGATTAAGGAATAAATTAATATAAATAAAGAAAAATCGCAATGTCGGATCTTCAGTCAATTGATAAACGTCACTCTCATAGTTTGTTTTTTCTGTCTTGGTCCAAACCAAGACCATTTTGTTTAATCAAGCAGGCTGTGAAAATAAGCGCCTTGCGCTATCGGGAGTAGTGGCTTAAATGGAGAGCCGCGAAATACACTATTAGATCTGGAAGAGTGATTTAAACATGTTTAAAACTAGTTTTTTTTGTGTTTTTTTCTACTTGTTTAAAAAACAGTTTAAAACAAAAAATCGTGTTTTAAACAATTAAAAACACAACTTTGGTTTTTTTTTAAAAAAAACTTAATTTTTGCCAACCCTGGAAAAAACAGCATATATGGTGTTTGAATGCACCATTATATTTTAGAGTGCAAATGTATGACGGTAAAGCAAACATAATTATTCAAAATTTAATTAAGACAGAAGTGACAGATATTATATAAAAACGTCTTGGTTTGGACCAAGGCCGAAAAAACAAACGATATGTGTGAGGTTTATCAATTGAGTGAAGTTTCAGATATTGAAATTTTTTTGTAGTTATTTTTATCCACTCAATCCTTAATCAATATTTAATTCAATCAACTGATTTTACTGTTAATCGATCTAGTCCCTCTAAATTAATTGAAAAAATTACATATCTACGCTTTTTCAAGAATAATTAATTTCATGATAAAAGTTTTTCGGAAAATGTAATTGTTCTTGAAAAAGCGTAGATATGTAATTTTTTCAATTAATTTAGAGGGACTAGATCGATTAACAGTAAAATCAGTTGATTGAATTATATATTGATTAAGGATTGAGTGGATAAAAATAACTAGAAAAAAATTTCAATATCTGAACAGTCAATTGATAAACCTCACACATATCGTTTGTTTTTTCGGCCTTGGTCCAAACCAAGACGTTTTTATATAATATTTTAGTGATGCCACGAATATTCGGTTACTATTCGGTATTCGGCCTATTCGGCCATTTTTTTCGTATTCGGTATTCGGCCGAATATTTCGTAATATTCGGCCGAGTACCGAATCTCCAATCATGAAGGAAAAATACGGAAAAATTACTCAAAAATTATTTATTTCAATAAGAATTTTTACTATAATATTTATAATCTACCAGTGGTAAGTTGTGATGAATAAAAGCAAGTTTTTCAGCATTTGTTGATAGCAAACGATTGCGCTTATCCTCATAGATAGTACCTGCTTCTGAAAATAGTCTTTCACTATATACACTACTACCACGAGACGAGAGATATATCTTCGCGAATTTTACCAAGCTTTGATACTGTTTTGCGTTTGCTGACCACCATTTGTAAGGGTCTGCCGCCCGATCCAAGCGAACAGTTTTGAGATAAAAATCAATCTCCTTCGCAATTGTGCTTTTATCCATATTCATAATGTTGTATTCTCGAATAATGTAATTAACTGCCGGTTGATACACTTAATGTTTATTCGATACAACTGATTAAAATCTAATTACAAATTATGGTAAAACTTTATCGTTCGCGTCGGCTCAACGAATCCCCCTTATCGCCCTTCGTCTACAGTATTTATAGTTGGCTGATACATTGGTTTTTTACTATATACATTCTAGTTTTTTCCTACTCTATACAGTGATAGTTTTTTATGTGGAGTAGACGTAACAAATACCTTTTTTTTTAACATAGCGTCATAAGTAACTGTCAGTTAGTTTTAGGTAGGTTGGTACCACGCTGGGGTTTTCCTTGTCCGTTGGGCTTTCGTTTTGGCGATAGAGGTAGCGGTAGTGTCCGAAGATTCGGGAACGACTTTCAAACTTTGTCGGATGGATGATTCATCTATGATGTGTCTACTGGATTCGGTGGATGATTCTGCTATGATGTCCAATCCGGGTTCGGTGGATGGTACGGTTCTTGCTTGCGGTATACTTGATGTCATCTCTCTAGATGGTGACTGAGTTGACTGGAAGGGTCTAATGGGTTGACTGGCTAGTGAGCGATTGTCCGGTGGTTCTGGCATTTGATGTTCTCTTTCGGTGAAAGAGAATAGTCCCGTATGTCCGTAACTGAGGTCTATGTCAGCAGAAGGGTTGTTTGACGTCGCTTCAAGATGACATCTGACTCGTGGACGGATCTGATTTCTGTGTCGTCTCACTTCGCCGTGCATGGTGGTGACGGAATACATCATATTGTCCATGACATTGACGATGGTACCCGGAATCCATTTATCGCCGGATCCGAAATGGCGTACGTAGACCGGAGTCGTTCACGGAATATTTAGGTAGAGCCGTGTTCGGCACACGCGTGGAATTTCTCGGATGGCATAAATCGAGATGCGTCGTCACGTTCCGGCCCAGCATTATTTCCGCGGGCGAATGTCCGTTTGACGTTGGTGTCCGTCTATGGTTGAAGAGAATAGTAGCAATTCTCTTCTCCAGAGGTCCGGCCGTATGCATGTTGAGACCGCTTTTGATGATGCTTTCTGCATCTGACGCGTGAGAGATCTTCTTGAGACTGTCTTTTATGGTCCTGACACCTCGTTCTGCGGTTCCGTTAGACGTCGGATGGCAAGGTGCGGATCGCAAATGCGTAATCCCGTTCTGATGAATAAATGAGGCAAATTCAGCAGTTGTAAAACATGTGCCGTTGTCCGTGACGAGTGTGTTCATTATTCCAAAACGGGCAATTAACTCGCGAATAAAGGTGATGACGGCGTGAGATGTTTGAGATGACGTGATCGCAGCTTCGAACCATTTACTATAGGTGTCGACGACAATTAGGAGATAGCGTCCGTCAATCGGACCAGCGAAGTCCACGTGCACGCGTTCCCAAGGCTTCCTTGATGGCGGCCACGGATGATAGTGAGTTGCGGGCATGCTGGCGTGACGCTGACAAGAAGCGCAGGATTTTGAGAGATCTTCTATGTCTTTGTTAATTTGGGGCCACCAGAACCGGGATCTCGCAACTGTCTTCATGGCCACAATACCCTGATGGGAACTGTGTAGTTCTTGAAGGAACTTCTTTCGCATCGCCTGGGGAAATACAACTCTATTTCCCATTAGGATGATATCTCCGAAGGCTGAGAGATCGTTCTTGCGTTTCCGGAAGGATTCCAGTTCTGACGAAGCTTTGGATCTCGGCCATCCGAGGGTCATATAGCCTCGTAGGGTAACAAGCGTCGGATCAGCAACTGTGGATTCGGCCAGTTTTTCAGCCGTGACCGGGCCGTTGATCGTCCGCCTATGAGCGTGTTATCTTGGAACGGCGTGACTTGATGGACGTCATTGAATATGGTCTCCATGATGCGTTGGAAGATGGCCGACGCCGAGGCTACGCCAAAGGGGAGGCGGTTGAAGCGGAATAATCCCAGTGTGGTGTTTATTACTGCGCATTTTCTGGATTCCTCGTCTAACTGTATCTGATTATACGCTTCCTTCAGATCTAGCTTGGAAAAGAATCGGCAACCGGCCAGCGTAGCGAATATCTCTTCGGCCCTTGGGAGCGGGTACGTGTCAATATTCAGCATCGGGTTGAGAGTGGATTTGAAGTCCGCGCAGATTCTTATCCCGCCGTTTGGTTTTTGAACGGTTACAATCGGAGATGCATACGCTGAGTAGTCTATCTTCTCGATGATTCCTTCTGCTTCCATCCGACGAAGTTCTTTTTCGACGGCGTCTTTGCGAGCGTATGGGATTGTGCGTGCTTTACAAAACTTCGGCTTCGCTTCTGGTTTTATGTGCAGATGGGCTTCGATATTCTTGACTTTCCCCAGCCCAGGTGTGAAGAGCTCGGAATGTTTCTCGAGTATCCTCTCTATGTTTGGCTCGTCCTGGATTGCGTGAATTGGCATTCTGCGAGGTGATCGGGCGGATGGAAGTATGTTTAGCTTCGAAATGAGCCATTTTCGGCCACAGAGATTCGGTCCATTTGTGTCCACAATCAGCATCGGGAGCGTCTCCTCTTCCACGCCATACTTGACTCGGACTTCTGTTATTCCAACAACTTTCACTTCGTTCCCTGTGTACGACTCCAGTTTTCGGGAAAACTGTGTGACTTGAGTGGTAGGAACAAGTCGCTGAAACTCTGTCTGGGTTATCATGGTGTGTCCCGAGCCATTATCGACTTGAAACGTGACGTCCGTCCCATTAACGCCCAGGGTTATGGTGTCGGGTGGTGGCACTTCCTCTCTGTTTCCGATCCTGTTTTGCACGACGTTGACAGTCCAGGATGATTTTTGCTGGTCTGTTCCATGATTTCGAGATTTGGCCTCTCTAATGTGTGCCACTTGACCTGAATTTCCCGGTCGCTCCCGGATCTCGCAAACGTCTACGTCATATTCGGAGAAATGGTGAATCTGGACTGACTCATCACGGTTTCCCGTCTGAACGAAGTTAGCTTGATGCGATTTCCTTGGATTGTCCCTTGTTACCGGTTTATCCGGTGGACGTAAACACGCCCGGGCCAGGTGTCCGATCCGATCACTTTTTGAGCATTTTGCATTGGCGTAAGGACAGTTCCGGGTGTAGTGGTTAGGACTTGCACATCTTATACACTTGCTGAGATCAGGAGTTGGTCCGGTGTCCCACCGCTTCTTGTTATCGGACTTCTTTGCTGACCGTTGATTGCCTTTTTGATCTTTTTGGGAACGCCAATCCCTTATTGGTCGTGCCCCTTTTTTGGTATGGATGACGTTAATCTGGGATGCCTTAGCCGTGTCCTCGGATCTCATTTCGCCTATGCTCCGTTTCGAGTTCTCCATTGCCAATAATAGTGTGGTAGCGCGTGCCAGGGTGACTGTCTTCTTCTCTTCTTCTTCAGCTATGAGACGTTGTGCCATTGGATCGTTTTCGATCCCAAAAATGATTTGGTCGACAATCATTTCGTCCCTTTTGTCAAATTTGCAGTGCTCTGTGAGGTTCTGGAGTTCGGCGATATACGCTTCCACTGACTCGTCGACTTTACGGTATCTTCGATGGAATCGTAGCCGGACAGTGCACCGCAAAGGTGTCGGATTGAAATGTTTATGTAAAACGCCTACCAGCTCGTCGTAGGTCTTGTCCTGTACCGTCGCAGGCCGTATCCGGTCCCGTTAAAGCTTATACGTGTCGGGACTAAGTATCGTCTGGAGAACGGCTTTCCTTGTTCCGACATCTTAGCGTTTGCAACGAAGTACGCGGTCAGGCGTTCAGCGTATTGCTCCCAGGATTCATTGTGACTGTCGAAGATATTTAAACGTCCGATTGCTGCCATCGCGGAACGGAGTTTTACACGAGTGCGGGTTTTCTTGACTTCACACGGTAAGGTTGTACGCGTTCAAAGTCCTCAAGATCTCGCCTCCGTCGCCATTCTGTTGTGTTCTAGAATAATGTAATTAACTGCCGGTTGATACACTTAATGTTTATTCGATACAACTGATTAAAATCTAATTACAAATTATGGTAAAACTTTATCGTTCGCGTCGGCTCTCCGAATCCCCCTTATCGCCCTTCGTCTACAGTATTTATAGTTGGCTGATACATTGGTTTTTTACTATATTCTAGGAGAGCGATAGCTCTCTTAGATAAGACTTCATACTGCTCTTAATGTATAAGGAGGGTTTTTTGTTTGGATGTAACTTTTTTTGTATTGTTTCAACTGTTTTGAAAATATTCCACAGAACTACAATTCGGGCCCTCAATATGTGGTTAAAATTTCAAAAAGATCCACCCATTAGTTAATTTTATAAAAAATAAAGTTGCTAAGAGTGGTTTTCATTTCCATAAAATGATTCAGCTCTTTTGGTGAAAAAGTTAAATTTTCCCATAGAAATAACATGGAGTTTTTCTCAAATTTAGCCATTTTGTCGCAACCGTTTTGAAATTAAATATTCGTTTGTTACGTTTGGGAACGGCTTTATATCAAAATATAAACCTTTTTCTAGGACCATTTTTAAGATTTTTGCGAAAAATTAAGTTTAAGTGCTAAATTTCATGTTTTTTAATCATGCTTTGACTTACATTGTTGCACCCTATATGTCATACTGTTGGACTTACGGCGTTTTACCGTGGATAAAGCCTAGGAGAAAGCCACTCTTGCACATACGCTGTTTTACCGCGGACTTTTATATGATTTTACTCTCTTTCGTTGCAAAAACTGAATGATTTTAGGTAATTTAGCTAGACTAACGATTATAGGTAATTAAGCTAGACTAACGATTACAGGTAATTAAGCTAGACTAACGATTACAGGTAATTAAGCTAGATTAACGATTACAGGTAATTAAGCTACATTAACGATTACAGGTAATTAAGCTACATTAACGATTACAGGTAATTAAGCTACATTTACGATTACACGTAATTAAGCTAGACTAACGAGAATAGGTAATTAAGCTAGACTAACGAGAATAGGTAATTAAGCTACATTATCGATTACAGGTAATTAAGCTAGACTAACGATTACAGGTAATTAAGCTACATTATCGATTACAGGTAATTAAGCTAGACTAACGATTACAGGTAATTAAGCTAGATTAACGATTACAGGTAATTAAGCTAGATTAACGATTACAGGTAATTAAGCTAGATTAACGATTACAGGTAATTAAGCTACATTAACGATTACAGGTAATTAAGCTACATTAACGATTACAGGTAATTAAGCTACATTAACGATTACAGGTAATTAAGCTACATTAACGATTACAGGTAATTAAGCTACATTAACGATTACAGGTAATTAAGCTACATTAACGATTACAGGTAATTAAGCTACATTAACGATTACAGGTAATTAAGCTACATTAACGATTACAGGTAATTAAGCTACATTAACGATTACAGGTAATTAAGGTAGATTACCGGTGGCGGGTAATTAAGCTAGATTACCGGTGGCGGGTAATTAAGCTAGATTACCGGTGGCGGGTAATTAAGCTAGATAACCGATGGCGGGTAATTAAGCTAGATTACCGATGGCGGGTAATTAAGCTAGATTACCGTTGGCGGGTAATTAAGCTAGATTACCGTTGGCGGGTAATTAAGCTAGATTACCGTTGGCGGGTAATTAAGCTAGATTACCGTTGGCGGGTAATTAAGCTAGATTACCGTTGGCGGGTAATTAAGCTAGATTACCGTTGGCGGGTAATTAAGCTAGATTACCGTTGGCGGGTAATTAAGCTAGATTACCGTTGGCGGGTAATTTAGCTAGATTACCGTTGGCGGGTAATTAAGATAGACTATCGTTGGCTGGTAATTAAGGTAGACTACCGGTGGCGGGTAATTAAGATAGATTACCGTGGGCGGGTAATTAAGCTAGATTACCGTGGGCGGGTAATTAAGCTAGATTACCGTGGGCGGGTAATTAAGCTAGATTACCGTTGGCGGGTAATTAAGCTAGATTACCGTTGGCGGGTAATTAAGCTAGATTACCGTTGGCGGGTAATTAAGCTAGATTACCGTTGGCGGGTAATTAAGCTAGATTACCGTTGGAGGGTAATTAAGCTAGATTACCGTTGGCGGGTAATTAAGCTAGATTACCGTTGGCGGGTAATTAAGCTAGATTACCGTTGGCGGGTAATTAAGCCATATTACCGTTGGCGGGTAATTAAGATAGACTACCGGTGGCGGGTAATTAAGAAAGACTACCGGTGGCGGGTAATTAAGAAAGACTACCGGTGGCGGGTAATTAAGCTAGATTACCGATGGCGGGTAATTAAGCTAGACTGCCGATAAGCATATGACTTGTGTTGGTGCACAATTCTTTGACATCTGTTGGTGCTCAGATCTATGGAATGCTCAGGTCTACTTAATCTTTTTGTGGTGTAACTACCGCTTGCTCTGTGATTTGCATGTGAAAATGACGGGATAGGAATTTTAGTTTGACTGGACCTTGATTGTCAAGTCAAACAGTGAAGTTTGAAGTTATGTAATAGATGCTTGGTCAGTTCAAAAGCTTTAACTAATGTAAGTGCAACGCCCTAAAACGTTTTCTCTCCTAAGGTTTCTAAACTGTTTTAATTAATATTAAGACTGAAGTAACAGATATTAATAAAAACTGTGATATATAAGTGTCATATTAAAATATTTTTACTAAAGTAATTTTGGTGAAAAAAATTAAGATAAGAATTTTTTCAAATAATTGATGTTTTATAATCATGTGTTCAAAAGTGAAAATTTAATATCTGTTACTTCAGGAATTTCATTTTCTACACTTATCTCTTACTTTTTCCCGTCTTTGTCTACAAAGACAGTTTTTATTATACATTCTAGTCTTTTCCTACTCTATACAGTGATAGTTTTTTATGTGGAGTAGACGTAACACATAACATCATTTTGCGTGTTCTCTGTAGCAATTTCCTCAAAACAGTTCCAGAAACTGTCATGTATTTCATTTTCAATAGTTGCATAACCTGAATTTGAAGCCATTTCGTTGGTGTTTCTTTTCTTACGACGGGGAGAAGAATCATCATCGGTAGATTCGGTACCGCTAGATTCGTCACAACTATTTTTCAGAGCTTGTAAAAAATTTTTTGTTTTGCTCGTTCCGTTTGAACTAATCCCAGGAAATTAGTTTTGAATCGCGGGTCTAGAAAAGTGGCAACTAGATATTTGTCATTCTCATCAAACTTAAACCATTTTTCAAGCTTAGATATAAGTTAAGATCTTATTTTCAATAAATTTGGTGTTCGGTCTGCAGTGTCTTCCTTTCCCAGGTATTTCAGCAATGTTACAACATGTAAAATCACTTCAGAGATGCAGGAAAGTCCTGAGCTGGTTATTTTAGTAATCTCTTCAAATGGTTTGAGGAGATTGATGCATTGCCCCATTAAATCCCACTGAGAGGGTGTCATATTTTTTAAGTTTAAAGAGTCGTGATCTGTTATGTACAAAGAGACAGCTCGTTTTTGCTCCAATAATCGCACCATTAATTAATACGTAGAATTCCAACGTGTGTTCAAGAATAAAGTCTGGAGATATCCAATGCGCAGTGAAACTCAAGAAAGACTCGTTGTTTTGTTGACATGTCAACATATCAGATGTCACTGATACTGCTGTTGATCGCGAAATGCTAGCTTCAATTTTTGAGTAAATTCTGTGATATATATCGGGAATAACGTGCTCGGTCATATAAGTGCGACCAGGTATTTTGTATTGAGGCACTACCTTTTCCATAAGTCTTTTAAAGCCGACTCGTTCAACAAGCGATAACGGTTTGTTGTCTATGGCAATCATTTCACCGATTAATTAATCATATTTTATTGATTTCGGGTCATTGATATCCCACAACAATTTCCTTTCAGTAGTTTCCTTTAGAGTTAACTGTTGTTTTTTCGATGTACCAGGCGCTACCAGTTTCTTGCAATCAGTAGACTCAAGGTTACTGCCACTTGCCGAGGGAGCAGCAGTAAATGTAGCGTACTGCTCAGCATGTTTGGTTTTAAGGTGGTTCTTTAGAGGAGTTGTAGCTATAAGCAAAAAATAATTCTACAGGGCCGGTAGGCCCTTGTAGATATGACTTGATACTCTTTTGTAACGTTAAAGCAAAATTCACATGCTTTTACCAATTTTCCTATGGAGATTAACATGGGGTTTTTCGTGATATTTAACCACCTCTAACTGAAAAACTAGAGCGAAGTTACTTTTCGGAATACTCTTAATTTAACAATTAAGTGTTCAGGGTGTGCGATCGGCTAGTCTAATCAGAAAAAATTAAGTCTAAGATGTTAATTTTAGTTAATTACGGAAGTACGGCTCTTGAGTTAAACGTCAGGTTAACCTGTTAGCGCGCTGATACCCATTTCTTCAATTTTCAACCAGATTGAGAACAAGTGAGGGCCTAGCTTTGTGCCTGATAACAAGTTAAGTTGACATTTTCAGTTTGCTTCATTCTGTGGAAGTTGAACCATGGGCCAAGAATAGTAAGAGGACTAGGCAGGGTCGCGAAAGGGCGTCCAACGGAAAAAACGGCCACTAGTAGCGCGATCTATCGGCTCAATTTATTGGAAACCGGAACTTCGTCACTCTTTGGGGTCAAATCACGTGGCTCAAAAATCCGGAAAATATAATTCCAAATTCAGCGCATGCGTGAGTGTGGCAAGGCCTAGTTTGCATAGCAAAGGCTTGGTTTTTATGTACGGTTTATGAAAGTAGCGACTAAAACTATTACAGTTAGGTGAAGCGCAGAGCTTATTTTTAATCATCTTGAAAAATTAAAATACTTAACTTTATCCTTTGCCGTACCGTTTAACTATTCTTGGCCTAAGGTAAGGTTTGGGTTTCAATAAGATAAATTCGGAAAACGGCCATTTTTAAAGGGCAATACTCCGAAATACGGTCAAACGAGATCGCGCAAAGTTGGCCGTAGCCGGAAATGCTTGACCCCAATTCCGGTTTCTCCCCTATTTTAACCCCCCCAAATACGGGAAGGCTGTTTTTTAGAAAGACGAAATCGTTTGCGCGTAGAAGCTTGGGACTGCCTAGTCCTCTTTCTATTCTTGGCCCATGGTTGAACCTATAGCGCGACCAGCCTGCGTCCGCGAGTCGCGTGATCCAGGAGGCTATGATCTTAAGAACTTGTTTTTGAGCAGTCGACGCTTGTTTAGCATTTTCCGAGTTTGAGCAACTTTATTTGGATTTTTTAACTAACTATAACACCCTTAGAAACAAATACTTTGTTATCAGGTCGAATGTTCGTCTAAAAAAGTAATTCAGGTAAATAATTACAGTTAATAGAGGTTTTTATATCGTTTGAAATACGTTTTTCGACGTTCTTTACGGCCAAGGCTTAGTAAGTCTCTGAGTCTGTAAAGACTGTAATATAGTCTTTAAAGTGTCATACTGTCATTCCTCTTTAAAGATTATTAAAAAAGCTAATTTCCAGCTCTTTTTTGGAATTCTGCAGTCTGCTTCGTTTCCTACTAGAAACAAATCCTAGATTTTACCGGATTTACGGGGCCCTTCCAATTTGAAGTAAAAATGTTATATCTATTCAATTTCTTAACATGTTGATAATTGAAATAGAGTGTTTTCACCTTTTGAAAAGTTAGAAAACTTCAAAATACTACTGGAATGATGACAAAAATGTGTTTTCGCTAGGGAAGTTAAACGAGTGGTCACTGTGGTCACTGTTTACGTTAGCTCAGTTAATTCAACATTCCCATATGAGGTATACCGGATTTCATTATTTGTTAATCTCACTAAAATTCTACTAATTTGAAGGTGTGTGATATAATTCCTGAAACTCAACCAACGCATCATCATTCGTTAAAACAGTTTTTAATCCTAATGATGTTACGTAATCATTTTTTAAACTATTTGTTACCAACAGTGGATTGTTTAATCCATAAATAGAAGTAACAGTGGTGCTGGTTAATCCAGGAGGTCAGTGTCGTTATGTAATTTTATTAGTGAAATAATTTTCATGTTTACATCAGCGGAGATTTTTCCAACGTAACCACGTGGTTGTCAAAGAGTTACTCTGTTCGCCAATCGGTTACACGCTATTTTCAACGGTCCACATTGCCGTTTGTTTATTTGTCTAAATTGCTATGAATTATTTACGCATTTGATGTAATTACTGACATAAAAGCCAAACTATAGAATAGCATCATTCATTAACTTATTTCATAGATGTTCTTTCCGTTACCGCAAATTTAGCAAGGGTATGATAAAAATTGAGCTCAATGTGTTGGAATAATCAAAAACTCCTCTAAACATTACAATAAAGGTAAATTATTTATTCAAACTCTTTTTATAACCTAAATGAGCACTGTCGAAACACAATCCAGCTTTAATTTCAACTTAATTAAGTATAATTAAAGTGAAATTAAACCAAAAATATACATTTTTTCTGGATAAAAACTGAAATAACTTTTAAATAAACTATTTAAATAAGATTAAAACTACCCAAGCCTTTGGTAAAGCCAAATGTTTTCTATTTCACGCTTAAATTAATTTAAATTTATTTTAGATTTACAGTACATTAAGGCGCAAAATTCTTAATTTTAGGGTAAAATAAGAATCAAAAACTCCACAAAAATGCAATTATGGTTAATTATTTATTGAAACTCATTTTATAACCTAAATGGACACTGCCGAAACAGAATCCTACGTTAATTTCAACTTAATTAAGTATAATTAACGTGAAATTGAACCAAAAATATACATTTTGCTGGATAAAAACTGAAATAACTTTTAAATTAACTATTTAAATAAGATTTAAATTAACTATTTAAATAAGATTTAAATTAACTATTTAAATAAGATTAAAACTACCCTAGCCGTTGGTAAAGCCAAATGTTTTCTATTTCACGCTTAAATTAATTTCAATTTTAATTAAAGCACTTTAATAGGTGTGAAATCCAAAAGTTTAGGGTAAAATAGATAAAGTTCGGCAAGAATCAAAAACGACACCAAGCATTTCAGCCTGTTAAGAGTTAACTACCGCCTTAAGACTGAAGTAACAGATATTATAAAAAAATGTCTTGGTATGAACCAAGGCCCAAAAACAAACGATATGAGTGAGGTTTATCAATTGACTGAAGTCCCAGATATTGCAATTTTTCTTTAATTATTATTATTATTAATTTAATCCTTAATCACAATTTATTTCTATCAACTGATTTTACTGTTAATCGATTTATTCCCTCTAAATTTATTCAAAAAATTGCATATCTACGCTTTTTCAAGAACAATTCCATTTTCCGAAAACATTTTACCATGAAAATATTTTCAAGGGATTTCGTATCGGTGTTCACTAACATGTAAGCACCTTGACGGACATAGTTTTAAATGTTAGTGGCTTGGCAATTAATCTTCAAGTTTGCACCACTAGTAGTCTTTTTCAGGGTTGGCAAGTTTTAAACAAATTGTTTTAAACTTTGGTTTAAAACTTGTTTTAAACAGCCACGAAAAAAACATTAATTTGTTTAAAACGTTTTAAACAAACAGTTTAAAACATGTTTTTTTATGGTGAGGAATTTCGAATATTTTTAACTCGTTTTATTTGAAAATGAGCGAAAATATTAAATAATAGAAATAATAAGCTTCAGTCAAAACCTTGCAATAATTTGACTGTTTCATATGAGTGTTTAATTGTTTGGAAACCCTACCAGTTGATTTATCCGTTACCAATCTGTATTGAAGACTGATATTCAATAATTTGATTTGGAATAACTTATTTTGTCGTCTACCTAAGGTAAAGGAACAACGTTTTTCTACACTGTTGGTACATTTTACTGTTCTAAAGTGAGTACGCGTAATATTTAAAGCCAGGCCCTTGACAGTTCTAAAATGAATACGCTTAATCCGTAAACGGAAAACATGAAGCGCGTACAAAGTAGAAAGGGGTGGTGAAGTTTCAAATGTATGAGTTCTGACCAAGAAACTCTGCAGCATGGAAGTGAAAATTCCTTAATAGTGGCCACAAAAGAAATCAAGCATTTGGACATTTGTGGTTAAATGAACAATTTTACCCATCACCCTCATTTTGTATGCGCTATTAAAAAATTACATTTTCGTTTTGAAAAGATCTCTTGCTCTTTTTAAACAGTCAGTAGAACATTTCAAATATTCAAAATAGATCCCTCAACACGTACTCCCTTTTAAATAATTAATTTCATGATAAAATGTTTTCGGAAAATCTAATTTTAAATCGTGTTTTAAACAATAAAAACACAACTTTTTTTACCACATTTTTGCCAACCCTGGCAAGGACCCTTTCATACACCTTCAAATTCTAAATTTTAGGAGCTCTTGATTTCGTCTAATCGTGTTTTTCTTCTCAATACGTTTTCGTGGTCTGTTGGTCAAGCTGTATGATACTCGCTTTGGGTTTATGTGGTCTCTGGTTCTAATTCCACACGGACAATTTCTTACACCTTGAAATTCTAAATTTAAGGAGCTCTTGCTCTTTTTAAACAGTCAGTAGAATATTTCACATAATCTGTATTGGTCGCTTAACACGCACTCCCTTCAAAATAATTAATATCATAAAATATTTTTGGAAAATCTAATTTGTTCTTGAAAAAGCTCAAATATGTTATTTTTCAATTAATTTGGAGAGAATAAATCGATTAGCAATTAAATAAGTTGATTGAATTAAATTGTGATTAAGGAATAAATTAATATAAATAAAGAAAAATCGCAATGTCGGATCTTCAGTCAATTGATAAACGTCACTCTCATAGTTTGTTTTTTCTGTCTTGGTCCAAACCAAGACCATTTTGTTTAATCAAGCAGGCTGTGAAAATAAGCGCCTTGCGCTATCGGGAGTAGTGGCTTAAATGGAGAGCCGCGAAATACACTATTAGATCTGGAAGAGTGATTTAAACATGTTTAAAACTAGTTTTTTTTGTGTTTTTTTCTACTTGTTTAAAAAACAGTTTAAAACAAAAAATCGTGTTTTAAACAATTAAAAACACAACTTTGGTTTTTTTTTAAAAAAACTTAATTTTTGGCAACCCTGGTCTTTTTCAACGGTTACAATTTGCCGAGATAAAATATGATAAAGGCAGTTTATTTTGCACGGACTAATTAATAAAATAATGCCGTTTACTTAAGACATAGGAACAACGTTTGTCCCTTGTGGTTTCTTTTAGCAGGTAGCGCTTCTTTCATGGACTGGAAAAATATTACATAGGCATAACCAAGGTTTGGGTAAAGATTCTATAAAAAGGAAAACGTCTCAGTACCAATGATATTTATATTCTTTTCCTTCGGAATTAATACATAAACCACTCCATTCTAAACGAGTTATGCGAAGGAGGGCACACTAAAGCACGCCCTTCCAAAATTTTCTTAGGATATAAAATTTTGCAATTATCAGTGCTTGCAGTGTATGGGTCATCAGGGCCCGCTCAAAACACGCGGTCAGATCCAAATCTTTCCACATTGTAAACGGTACGTGACTTTCCTGCCAATATTAATAATCTATGACTACAAATTGTTTGCTCTTTTTAGGGAGTCAGCAGAATATTTCAAATATTCATTATTGATCCCTCAATACGTATTCCCTTCAAATAATTAATTTCATGATATAATGTTTTCGGAAAATGGAATTGTTCTTGAAAAAGCGTAGATATGCAATTTTTTTAATAAATTTAGAGGGAATAAATCGATTAACAGTAAAATCAGTTGATAGAAATAAATTGTGATTAAGGATTAAATTAATAATAATAATAATTAAAGAAAAATTGCAATATCTGGGACTTCAGTCAATTGATAAACCTCACTCATATCGTTTGTTTTTCGGCCTTGGTTCAAACCAAGACATTTTTTATAATAATTAAACTGACTTTGCTCACAAATTAGACACAATATGATAAATAATTAAAAACTTTCTAATTTAATTGAATTTCAAGAACATTAGATTTTGAAAATGATAAAAATTTTGTTTTAAGCTTTTCCTTACTTGCTTTCTTCCCTTCTCCACCTCGTGAGATCTTGTTGTTACACAGCAAACACACAGCCAACTTATTATCTTCATTGCAAATCTCATAATATTTCCAAACAGGCGATTTTTTGTTTGCCGATGACATTTTGTAAAGCATATAGTGACACGATCTACTCGCAAATGAACCAAAAACCTAAAGACGCTAACGGATCCTAGTGTTAAAGAGAGCGCGTTGAAAAATCGTAATTAATTTGGCTCCAAACATAGACGGTCTCGATATTTTAACCATCCAAATCTCCCAACCAACGTTTAAACTCATCATCTGCCTCATCTACCGCTCCAACAATGCAGCATACAATAATCATGACCCATTACTCGAGTTCATCATCGCGTTAGCCAAGTACTGTGATAATAACAATTTACTACTACTCTTCCTAGGTGATTTTAATTACCCACTAATTGACTGGTCTATTACCGCCGCTAAACCTGGTGCATGTCGGGCAACTGAGTTATTTTGTGATACCATATTAGACTTCTCATTGACACAAATTGTTAATTTTTCTACGCGCGACGGGGGTGCTCGTTGTATAGATAATACCGTGGACCTAATCTTTCTAACTGACCCTAATGTGGCTCATTCTCCATCATTGTTACCACCCATAGGTACGAGTGACCACGGCACCATTCTATTTAACGTTGCCCTATCAGCCTCCAAGCCTGCCCACGTCCCTAAACCTAACTTCTTCAAAACTGATTATGTTCTGTTTAGTAACTTTTTATCTACCATCGACTGGTCCCTAGTGCTCAGTCAAGGTGACCCTGATACTAATTATTCCGCCCTCCTTGCCCTGCTGCAACCTGGTATACGCTCCTTTTCCCCATTCACCAAACCTCGTGCCACTCTCTCCATTGCCCAACGTACTCAAGCTAGTCTTAATTTCAAAAAGAAGGCCTGGCACCGCTTGTGCAAGGCTAAGTCTAAGTTAGCCCCGTCCTCCACCCTCGCTCGACTTCGGCAAGATTATAATAATGCTCGCAACGCCCACACGACTCATTATCGTAATACTCGACGACGATATGAAACCTCACTCACGACACTGTTTAGTACCAACCCTAGAGCTTTTTATTCCCACATCAATAGTTTTCGTAAGTGTCGCTTCCATATCCTTCAACTTAAGCATCCTGACGGTTCACTCACTACCACACTCCAGGACAGTGCGTCCTTATTAAACACTTGTCTCGCGGCCACTGTGCAACTCTCACCACTTACCCCTCCACTGCTCTTGGTACCTCCCTCTGTTGTTGATCCGCCCAATACCTTTAGCCATTTCATTTGCGACCTACCTGAGATTCATCATCTCCTCTCTCACTTACATGTCAATAAGTCCCCTGGTTCTGAGGGTCTCCACCCCAATCTTTTGAAGATGCTAGCTCCCCTTCTAGCTGTACCCATCCACCTTCTCATATCCCAGTCTTTTGCCTCGTGCACCGTACCGGCTATATGGAAGGAAGCGAATTTAACGCCGATTCATAAAAAAGGTTCGCGTGCTGACCCATCCAATTATCGGCCCATAAGCACTCTAAATCAGGTATCCAAACTATGCGAACAGTTAGTCCACCGACAATTAAGATCTTTCCTTGAGGTTAATAAATTCTTTTCCCCAGCCCAACATGGCTTTCTCCCTCGTCGGTCGTGTTTAACTAACCTACTATTGGCCACAAACGATTGGACAACTTGACTAGACTCTGGTCAATCAGTTGATGTCCTTTACCTAGATTTTAGTACAGCTTTTGATTCCCTCCCCCGCTCGGCCATTCTCGCTGCCCTCCACTCAGCGGGTATTGTAGGTAATGCGTTTAAGTGGCTTTCCCACTTTCTTGCTGGCCGTAAACAGCGTGTAGTCCTCCAAGGAGTCACAACCGCTTGGAAACACATAGAACAGGGCGTGCCTCAGGGTTCAATACTCGGTCCACTCCTCTTTAATATTTTAATAAACTCAATGCCATCAGTAGTCCAAAATTCTTCCCTGATCCTCTTTGCCGATGACGCGAAACTTTATCGTCGGGTTAGTGTTCCGGCTGATCGCGATGCCCTCCAGGCTGACCTTGACGCTATCGTTAGGTGGGGCTCATCTCATGGGCTCAGCTTCAATATCGTGTAAGATACTCCACCTTGGACGCAGGAACCCCTCTTTCGATTACACCATTAATTCGGCTCCCTTAACCAAGTCTTTTTGCGAACGAGATCTAGGCATTCTAATAGACCCCCTTCTCAAAATGTCAACCCAGTGTTCAAAAGTCGCCAAGCGCGTGCGTAGTATCACGGGTATGATCCGCCGTAACCTAAATTTCCGGTCCTTACCCCTTATCAAAACATTATACAATTCTCTGGTCCTCCCCATATTTGATTTTTGCTCCCCTATTTGGTCTCCCCATCTTAAATTGGATCTTAATGCCTTACAAAGCGCTCAAAACGCTTACACTAAGCTCCCCAACAAACACAGTTCCTCTCCAGCATCCCGCCGCCTCTCTTTGCTAAATATTGACCCGGTCCACATCCGTCATAAAATTAACAACTTATGCCTTGTCCATAACCTTATCCACGGTCACCTTGACATTGACTTCTCCCTCTTTTTCACCAGAAATACGAGCGCGAATACCCGTGGTCACTCTCAAAAATTGGTCAAACGACGAGCCCTAACTACCTTTCGGCAGACCCATGTTTCTAATACTGTAATTAATGACTGGAACTCCTTGCCCCCTAGCATTATTGCCATTACCAACAAATCTCTATTTCGAATTAAACTCTCTGAACATTTTAACGATATGATTTAAACCCTAATGCATCCCCGTATTTAGTTATTTTTTCAATTATTTTTACTCAAGTATTTTCATTGGTTTTTTAGACCTCTGTGTCCTAGTCACTATATACTTTATATATATATATATATCCTAGTCATTATATACTTTCTTGTCACGGCCCTCTCGCTATAACCGCCGTCTGCTCCTAAGACACCAAGCTGTCTTTGCGGATGTTGTATCGAATAAATAAATAAATAACTTCTCCCTTTTTATTCCCTCCTTACCGAGTTTATCACCAATGTTGAAAGCTTCCGCGCAGGCGCGCTGTAGCAAAGGCAGTAGAGAGCGGATCTAAATCTAAACAGTGTATCCCTCTCTCTGCTTGCGCACCAATATTGCGCAGAGCAGTAATCGCGTTACAGCTAGTGCCGAGAGGAGAGGAGAGTTTTCCCACGTGACCCTACATTTCGCGTAGCCGTCTGCCTATTCACCTCACCATTCCATACCCTTCTTCTTCCATGACGAGACCTGTCCCATTGCGGTCCCTGCGGGGGATGTACGTATTTCGCGGAACGGGTTACAGCTCATAACCGGTTTCGCGCGAGTTGCACATATCTCACGCCCGAATATTCGTTGCTTCGGCCGAGAGCATGGCCGAATATTCCGTGCTTCGGCCGAGAGCATGGCCGAATATTCGGTATTCGGCAAAATCAATATTCGCAGCATCGCTAGTATATTTGTTTATTCTTTGACTATATATAATTTTTGGATATGAAATATTTGGTAATTTATTTCGAATCTTTAAGGTATCTCAAAAGTAGAGAAAAGATCATGGATACGACACCGAGAATCAAACTTAAACGACGCCACATAAGTTCAAAGTTTCCTATTGAAAGTCTAACACCGAAAAGCAGAGGTATACGAATAAAAAACATTCGTAACCTGAGGTATCGCCAAAAGATACAACTACGTAAACTGGAAAAGGAGCTTAAGGAAAATGTGATCACTCTAAATCCTGTACATAGTCGTGAAATGTCGGAAGTGTTAAGAGAAATTAATGGGAAGCACAAAGATAAAGTAAACAACATTATATTCGAAGTAAAGAAGCGTAACCCATTGCTTGCTCAAGCCTTTCGAGCGAGTTGGGAAACTGATATAAAAAATGCGAAATTGTTGGAATTCATGAATGATCAAGCTAAAAATCCAGAAACTAGCACCGGCAATAGGTTTGGACCATTAACATTTCGTCTGGCCCTAAGCTTATATTCAAGATCGCCAGCATCATACAGAACGTTACAAGGTCTTAAAATTTTCAACTTACCAAGCGTGGACACCGTAAAGAAGAAACTGCAAAAAATCAATTGTGACCCTGGAGTTGACATAGAACACTTAAATAAAGAGAGCACAAGGTTCAAATCCACATTTAGTTCCGCAGAAAAACCACCACCTCAAGATGGATTTCTGGTAATGGACGAAGTAAAGGTGATAGGAAAAATGGTTTGGAACTCTAGCAATAACGAATTTATTGGGTTAGCCATGAACCCGGAAGAAGTTCCGTCTTTGCATAATTTTTATAAACCAAAATCTCTTAATAATTGCCTTAAAGCCAAATATGTACTTCAATACATTTGGCGGTGTTCGGAAGAACTATTTCATGTAGTTGGGCCGTATTTTCCAAGTAATGTACCATTTACACATGAACTGTTGACTGCTTTAACCCAAAGGGTCGTGTTCGCCTTCCAATCTGTCGGTTTCATGGTGGTCAGCTATTGTATGTGATGGAGCTAGCTCCAGCTTAACCATGATTAAAACCAGTCACGGTGTTTCTGGCCAATATGAATCAACCCAACGAGAGGATGGAACCTACGATTTTGCAATTTCACCAAAGTTTCGCAACCCTTTACTGCCTGACAGTTGGACCCATTATGTAATTTGCCCCAGTCACGAAATGAAAAATTTGATAAATGTCACTCCAAAGAAGGTGGGACAAGAGCGTTCGAAAGGAACGGCATCTGATTTGGATGGAAACAAATTGAGGCTGTTGAGGCAAGAGAGATACAAAGGCGAGAGAGTAATGAGTTGATGCAAATTAAGGGACTACGCCACTCTTATATTGTACGAGATTCTTGGACGAAACTAAACGTAACGCCAGCAAAAATTCTTCAACAAATGCCATTCCTTGGTGAACTCTACAATTACACGCACCCAATGTCTGGCGATGCAGCCAAGGATAGCCTAGAAGTTATGGCGTGTTACGATTTCCTCTACGCATGTCACTTAATATTTGAAAAAGGTCTACTATCGCACCAAAAAGTGTTTTCAAGAGAAAGCGAACCTATTCAAAATATAATGAAAGGCTTAGCGTACTTTGAAGATTGGGCTAACGAGACAATCTGATTGGGGAAAAGCCTAACAGGTCGGGATGGGAAGACGTTTTTAGCCTGGCAAAGATGGCATTTATTGCGGATATCGGTATACGGATTTCTAGGGTTCATTGATGAATACCATGACAGGTACCCCTATTGTTATTTTTACCTCTTAAAATTAACGGAAGTGTAGTAGAAACCATGTTTAGCCAATTACGTTTCTTAACGGCAGGGAAGTTAACAGGCTCCAATTTTAAACCGACTAGATGATCCATTTTAATAAATTCAGAGATGAGGACAGCTTTAAAAACTGGAGAGATTTTATCGAGGTACTGACATAAATTTACCATCTATTTTGGATTGAAGTGATTGTAGAGCACTTGTAAAAAACTCAATTTGGTTTCTGAAATGACTTTTATTTTGCTGTTGTGGAAATTAAACCATAAGTCAACATTTTCAATTTGAAATTTGTACTTTTTTTTATCACAGTATCATAGTAAAACATTATGTATCATAGTAAAACATAATCACAATAGCATATTAAAATAGTATCACAATCTACAATATCACAATTAATAAAACGTAGTCCTTTCGAAAATTTCTTTTTCTCACTCTTCCTCGGGAAGAACTAGGGATTTCATCATTAATGCCGGAAGAACATATTTTTGGACTAGAGCTTTTTGGTATTAATACTTCAGTGGTTTGAGGGCTGTTTTCTTTAGTCTTCTGAAGGCTTGCTAAGCGTCAGGTTTGAGTTTCAAGAGAAACTGGCTTTTCAGTGATTTTGAAGCTTAAAGCTTCAGTTTTATTTTTTGTTATTTCTATTGGGGTTTTTTTAGCTTCCTTTTTAGATTTGGTTATTTTAATTGGGGGTTTTTTAGCTTCCTTTTTAGATTTGGTTATTTTAATTGGGGTTTTTTTAGCTTCCGTTTTAGCTTTTGCAACTTTAATTGGAGTTTTTTAGCTTCCGTTTTAGCTTTTGCAACTTTAATAGGAGTTTTTTTAACTTTTTGAATCCTTTTTTTAGGGGTCATTTGTTTTCATCCATAGCCTCCAATCTTCTTATCACTTTTACAAGGTGTTTGACTTTGATACCATGTTATTGAATAATGGTTCAATATCGCCCGTTTCCTGAAGACTTTGTACTAAGAGCATTCGTGTTGGATACAACTTTATTACTTTGAACTCTTCCCTATCACAGTTTAAAACTTCGGACAAGTTCATTTTTTCCCTGGAACTTAGAAATACAATTGTATTTAAAAATAAAGATATATTTTAAAATAAGTTATGAATTTAGTACTTACCACTTGATTCCAGCCTCTGCCATTCTGCCTGAGTGCCTCACTGCCTCTAGCAGACCCCTCTGGTCAGTTGGAAGGCGTAGGACCGTACTGTCCACAGAATCGCGTCACTCGTGTGTTAATGCGAGTAAAAATCGTATCTCTCTTCACCCCCACCGGGAGGGAAGTGGCGCGAAAAATCCGTAAACGGGACGCCTCGCGAAGTTGCCCAAGCTACCCACTTCCCCTATTTTCTTCTGATGTTGGGCAACTTATTTGGGACACCAATTTTAATAGAAATACTCTCGCCAGGTATCCAACAGTGATCATTTCTGCGCGGCCATGAGTATGTCTCGCATATACCAGATGGGCGCATAAATTAAACGTAGTAGTCTCCAAATTCATCTGATACATCCTCAATCATTCCAATGTACCTTATATTTTTCTTAAAACAAACCATAATATCTCCGACATTGAAGTTTTCAACATCTTAAGTAGTTTCTTCTGCGCTAGATACTTTGACTGCTTTAAGGTCAACGTCGGCCGACAGAGGTGCAACCATCTCATTTATCGATTTTGGGATAAATTTATGGAAGCGTTGCGTGCCTTTTATTGTTATGGCTTTGGAAAACTGTTCTTCTAATAGATCAGATGCCCTTATTACTTCATTATTAACCACGTATATAAATTTGATATTTTGAAACGCTGAAGAACAGAAGTTAAACATATCAACTGGGGTTCATACTTGACCGAAGAGTGGTCTTTGTAGACTTGTTTTTCCGCTTTGCGTTTAATTGTTCCCCCAATTCCATCACAAGGACCCTTTCCATGTGATGTAGCATAAAAGTGCCACTCTACATCCGAACTGAAGTCGTTTTTGTGGCGGCAAACATTGACGAAATTGTATTTGTTTTTGTATTGTCCAGCACATCCGTCAGTAAAATAGTAAAGCTTATTTACTAGAGGTACGTAAGAACTTATGAGTGGTATTAATTTGTAGATAAATGTGCAGACAGTTGCGGCTGAATGGACTCTGCTATTACTAATAATACAGAAATTTAAGTGTTCAAGTTCACCATTCTCAAATAATTTGTAGTAAATAACAAATGGATGAACTCTGGCCTGCGGATTGTCCCAATGGAATCCTTGAGCCTCTTCTTGAATGACAAAAGAATAATTTTCAGCGAAATCACCAAGAACTATAACATTTTCAGGTGATAGAAATCCTTTAAGGGATTTTAGGTATAGGGCCTGTGATTTCACGCTATAATGATGTCTTGTTAATTGAAGAAGTTTGGTATCCAAGGAATTTAGAATGTCCTCACTACTCTCAGTCAAAGTGACAAGTCTGGTACTATCAGTGGACACCCATTGCATAAATGTAATTTCATCGTGATCTTCCAGAAGCACGTTCAAATGTTCATTTTCTAGTAGTCCCTTTTTTCCAGGACAATCTTGGCAGGCTCTCGTCATACAGTCTCTGTTTTGCATATCGCAAACTGTCAATCCCATAAAATCAGTCTCGTTTGTCATTAGGCAATTCGCAGGTAATGCCGAAATAAACAATTTGACATTTTGGTGGTAAGTGCAAACGCAAACTGAATGAGTTCCTTTTGGACAGGGTTGGCAAAAATTAAGTTTTTTTAAAAAAAAACCAAAGTTGTGTTTTTAATTGTTTAAAACACGATTTTTTGTTTTAAACTGTTTTTTAAACAAGTAGAAAAAAACACAAAAAAAACTAGTTTTAAACATGTTTAAATCACTCTTCCAGATCTAATAGTGTATTTCGCGGCTCTCCATTTAAGCCACTACTCCCGATAGCGCAAGGCGCTTATTTTCACAGCCTGCTTGATTAAACAAAATGGTCTTGGTTTGGACCAAGACAGAAAAAACAAACTATGAGAGTGACGTTTATCAATTGACTGAAGATCCGACATTGCGATTTTTCTTTATTTATATTAATTTATTCCTTAATCACAATTTAATTCAATCAACTTATTTAATTGCTAATCGATTTATTCTCTCCAAATTAATTGAAAAATAACATATTTGAGCTTTTTCAAGAACAAATTAGATTTTCCAAAAATATTTTATGATATTAATTATTTTGAAGGGAGTGCGTGTTAAGAGACCAATACAGATTATGTGAAATATTCTACTGACTCTTTAAAAAGAGCAAGCGCTCCTTAAATTTAGAATTTCAAGGTGTAAGAAATTGTCCGTGTGGAATTAGAACCAGAGACCACATAAACCCAAAGCGAGTATCATACAGCTTGACCAACAGACCACGAAAACGTATTGAGAAGAAAAACACGATTAGACGAAATCAAGAGCTCCTAAAATTTAGAATTTGAAGGTGTATGAAAGGGTCCTTGCCAGGGTTGGCAAAAATGTGGTAAAAAAAGTTGTGTTTTTATTGTTTAAAACACGATTTAAAATTAGATTTTCCGAAAACATTTTATCATGAAATTAATTATTTAAAAGGGAGTACGTGTTGAGGGATCTATTTTGAATATTTGAAATGTTCTACTGACTGTTTAAAAAGAGCAAGAGATCTTTTCAAAACGAAAATGTAATTTTTTAATAGCGCATACAAAATGAGGGTGATGGGTAAAATTGTTCATTTAACCACAAATGTCCAAATGCTTGATTTCTTTTGTGGCCACTATTAAGGAATTTTCACTTCCATGCTGCAGAGTTTCTTGGTCAGAACTCATACATTTGAAACTTCACCACCCCTTTCTACTTTGTACGCGCTTCATGTTTTCCGTTTACGGATTAAGCGTATTCATTTTAGAACTGTCAAGGGCCTGGCTTTAAATATTACGCGTACTCACTTTAGAACAGTAAAATGTACCAACAGTGTAGAAAAACGTTGTTCCTTTACCTTAGGTAGACGACAAAATAAGTTATTCCAAATCAAATTATTGAATATCAGTCTTCAATACAGATTGGTAACGGATAAATCAACTGGTAGGGTTTCCAAACAATTAAACACTCATATGAAACAGACAAATTATTGCAAGGTTTTGACTGAAGCTTATTATTTCTATTATTTAATATTTTCGCTCATTTTCAAATAAAACGAGTTAAAAATATTCGAAATTCCTCACCATAAAAAAACATGTTTTAAACTGTTTGTTTAAAACGTTTTAAACAAATTAATGTTTTTTTTTCGTGGCTGTTTAAAACCAGTTTTAAACAAAAGTTTAAAACAATTTGTTTAAAACTTGCCAACCCTGCTTTGGACCGGCTAAGATTCACCAAGATGGTCGAAGTGAACAAAAAGTAGAAAATCCCACCGACACATTGCACTCTTCCTTAAATTTCTGGTACAGTTCTTTCCAATTTATTAAAAGAAGCCTCTTTTGGCGATGTTCACCGAAACAAACTCCTTCTGACCTGGTTTCATGCGACTGTTGTCATCATTTTCGAAAAATGTCAACAATTTGCTTTTTAATTTCTTCACCAAGTACTCGTTCTTTGGATTGTTTTTCGGGTAGCGACAGAATACCCATTTCAAATTTGAGCTTTCTGCTGCATTTGACCATGTGCTGAGTCGTTTAAAATTCTCTCATTGTGCGTTGGACACCAAATGGTGAAACAGTCAAAATTTGTAGTTTTTCACCATAAGATGTATTTGGATTGTTATACTTTTCATTAAGTTCGCCTAAAACCTTTTCGTACAATTTATGTTTTTTTGTGATTTTCTTCATGTTCTGTTCAGATTGGTCGTCATAATTATTATCAAGAGCTACATCAAATGATTCTTCCAATTTTCGTTTAAGGAATGACTGTCCGGAATGAAATTTCTTCTTTGCCAGGTTTGTCTTATGAATTGAAGAGAGCCCTTCTGTTTTAAGAATTAAAAGAGGTTTACTCCATTTTCAAAAGTCTAACTCTAAGATAAAATAAGTCGCTTACTTGTTTTGATTGCAACGTATGCTTCGTGAAACCATTCGGAGCATCTGTCGCATTGAATCATTCGGTCTCCGGTGTATGGTTTTCTGAAAACACAATAAACGAGACTGTGTGTTCTTTCGTGGCACACCTTTAAGGAACTTTGGCGCTTCGCTCGAATCGGGAGCTACTTTTTTCTACTACTTTTTCTAGTCTTTGTCCACTAAGACAGTTTTTATCAATATCTATTCCTTCAGTCTTCATTTTAATTATGTTTGTTGAGAAGGTATTAAGTTTTAAAAATGTCCACATAGCAAAAGCAAAGAAAAAGGAGAGTAACGGTAGGCCAATCTGACATTTATTTTTAAAGCAATGATACTTTCAAACAAGAACGATCTTAGTTTGTAGCGAACAAGAAAAAGACACTTGTGTATTTAGATAGAACTGAAAACTTAAAGACACTTTAATTTTTAACATCTATATCATTTATTAATGAAGCCAATTGAAATTGAATGATTGTAGGAGACAACGTATTTTTCATCCTTTGTTTTTATATACTTGAACCAAAAAGAGTTGAGAATGTTGAAACCGAAACATATCTAATCAGAATAGAGCAGGTTTAGTTCAAAGCTCTCCATAAAAATCCGCAAAGAATGTCAATTTTAATATATGTTTGGTAATAATGACTTCTGGTTTGGTGTTTAGCTCAAAAAACTCCTAACCCCAATTAGAGTCAGAGCCACCTATCCATTTAAAAATGTAATTTGGTCTTAGAAAAGACTTCATACTGCTCTTAATGTATTAGGAGGGTTCTTTGATTGGATGTAGCTTTTTCGTATTGTATGAAGTGTTTTGAAAATATTCCACGGATCTACAATTCGGGCCCTTAATATGTGGTCAAAATTTCAAACAGATTCATTAATTAGTTTATTTTATAATCATTAAAGTTGCTAAGGGTGGTTTTCATTTGCATAAAATTAATCAGCCCTTTTGACGAAAAACTTGAAATTTCCCATAGAAATAACATGGGATTTTTTTTTTGAAAACAACCATTTTGTCCAGGCACTTTTAGAAATAAATATACGTTTGTTAGACTTAAAAACGGTTTTCAATGAAAGGTTAAACATTTTACTAGGCGCAAAGTGATTTTCATGGATAAAAATTAAGTCTAAGTATTCATTTTGACAATATTTACGACATACCTTGATTTGCGATATTATACTAGGCATACACCGATTTACTGAAAAATGTCAGCGCGATTAAACTATCCTTTATTAGGGTTAAGTTACCTTATAATAACTCCAGAGTTTCTTCCTAAAGCATTATGGATGAAATGGTCCATTGAAGGTGAATTAAGCTTGGAAAGTTGAATGAATCCACGCTCTGTCGAGTTCCGATAAGACGGTTAAAACCTCATTTATTTACTTTTGGTAGAGACAGGTGGATAATAAGGTTTGATTTCACTTTCTTTCGTTTCAAAAACTTAATAATAGTTAAATATAATACACTTTATAAAAATGATTTATCAGGTAATTTGTAAATCAGTTTATTTCGGTAAGCCTTGGTCCAAACAAAACTTGGGACCCAAGTTTAAAAATCGAGTTTGCTGGTAACTAAGGTAACAGTACCGCTAAATAGTTTATGATAATGTTATCTAATATAGTAAAATCAAGGGAGAATCGTAATAGAGAATAACACAGTCACTTAAATATATACAGTGTTAACATTGTATTGTGTTCTTTAGTACACATCTGTTACTTTTATTTTGACATCTCCATTGTATTAATTAGAAATTGGCATTTCTATCCAAATGAATAGAATCTTAAATCAGGTAATGCTTTAAAAAAGACTATGTTTACTACAGCAGATATCCACATTCCTCCCCAACGTAACATTTCTGTGTAAATTGTTAGCTATTAAACGCAAGAAATAACACTGTCGTCAACGGTGATTTGCCAAGTAAAGTATTGAGAGTAGGCCTATACCTTTTTTTAAATTAATAGTCCACAATTATTTTAATTTGATTCAAAGGCCTACAATTGAATTGACTTACTTTTAACATGTTTTATAAATCATGGCTATTGATAGATGAAGCTGTAGTCAGTACAAATTTTAGTTGCAGTACCAACGTTACCCACAAAAGCAATGTATAATCGTCAGCCTTTTTCAGCAGTACCAGTACTTAAGAAATCCCTTTTACATAATAGAGTTAGTACATTATTATAATGGAAAAATGTAGGAGGAAACAAAGTAAATACAAATTCATAAGAGATAATCATAAAAGGAGGAACAATTAAAGTTGAAACAAAGTTCCACGAAAACGTTTTTGGTGATAAAATGTTTTACAAAAAATAAAAGTTAAATGTCAAGTGCTTCGGGTTTCATAAAGGGGTCATATAGATTCTCAAACAGGTATAGTATTCTCTCAAAGATGTCAGATTTCAACAAGTTACTATTGTTTTTCTTGTATTTATGCGGATTTTTTGATTTTTGTGACTAATTTCCTGATTTTTCTGTCAGACCAATTTTTTCTTTCCCCCGGTGACAGGGCTCCCACAAAATCTCAAAAATAAATAGGGCAAAAAGGGACTTTTCACAATAAAAATTGGGTAAAATAGGAACCTTTATTTTTTAGGTAGAAACCCAAAAGGGACCTCTGGTAAAACAAAATGATATCTTTATTATATTAATCAAAAATGTCTTGATTAGAATCAAAACCTAAAAAGTATCGATAAGACTGAGGTTATCACTTGTCTGAAGGATCAGATATTAATTTTTCTTTTTAATTGAAACTTAAAGGCATGCTCAAGAAAAAACAACATTCCATTACCGTTTTCCGTTGAAATAAATTATTTTACTGGTAATTAATTTCAAAAATTTACTTATCTCGGCTTTTCGACCACAATTCCATTCCCCGAAAACATTTTATCATTACATTAATTACTTTTGGGAGAGTACGTGTATGGTTTTGCGTTTGAAAGGTTCCTAAAGACGTTACATCCCCATTCGTGACCGGCACGCTTCGCAGTGGAACATTTTAATTATTCTAAAACCAATGGCGCCAAATTCAATAGGGACAGTAAGATTTTTACTCGCGGTTTAGCAAAATGATGTAATATCAAGTGCACTTTAGTCAACCGTCGTATTGTTCTTTCTCATAGTTCAGGGCATGATCAGTGTTACTGCCCAATTTCTCTCTCTAGTTCCTAACAATGGTTAGGGACTATTTGATATGGCACGGGACAACGTTAAATACATTTGTAAATTCGAAGTAGCACAAAAGGAAAAAGAATCCATTTTTTTATATTTTGGTTTGATATAAATAAACTCATGATAGTAGTTATAACGAACTGAATGTCAAGGGAATGGCACCGGTAATGAGCAGCAAAATGAGAGGAAAGTTTGCTTCAAGTTAGCAGAGGGTCATGGTAGTGAAAATAGTAATCTAGAATTTTGTTCGTTCAAACCTTAATATATCATGAAAAATTCAAGTGAGGAGGCGGCACTACCGAGGGGGAAACCACTTGTGAAATCAGGTGTACAAAATTTTTGAAATCACAATTGAAGTCCATAAATTGTTTTTGAAGTCTCTATAAATCGCAAAGTTTAGTTGAAATCTCGGAAATCTTAGGAAGTCCCTAGAGAATCCCTTGAAGTCATGCGAAGTCCTTGGAAATCGCTTGAAGTCAGTCGAAGTCTCTCGGAAGTCTCTTGAAGTCATACGAAATCCCTTTGAATTCTCTTGAAGTCTCTCTGAAGTCAAGAGAAGTCATACGAAGTCCCTTTGAAATCTCTTGAAGTCTCTTGGAAATCTCTTGAAGTCTCTTGGAAATCTCTTGAAGTCTCTCGGAAATCTCTTGAAGTCTCTCGGAAATCTCTTGAAGTCTCTCGGAAATCTCTTGAAGTCTCTCGGAAATCTCTTGAAGTCTCTCGGAAATCTCTTGAAGTCTCTCAGAAGTCATACGAAGTCCGTTGGAAATCTCTTAAAGTCAAATGAAGTGGTAGAAAAATCCCTTGAAGTCTATTGAAATTCCGTCATTCATAAGTGGAAATTTCCTTTTCTTCAAATTTTATCTTCAATAGTCTTGATCAGGGCCGGAAATAAGCACAGGACACTGGAATTTTAAAATGTGCCATAGTTTTGTTAAAAACTAAGGGGGTCACTGGACAGTTTGACCAATAAAATTTTGGAAGTTTTGATAGCTTGACTATGGAGATGTGATACTATTTCTGCACACTACAGTGGACAATGTCCTATAAATTTTCCAGTCAAACAGGGGGGGGGCTGGTCTCTATCCCTCAATTTTAGGCCGTTTTCGGAGGTGCAATGCTACCAGACTCTTGTGCCAGACACTCTTCCCCAGAAATTTTTCGTTTTTGGACTTATTGTCGGCTGCTAATCATTCCGTTTTCAAGGAATATTCGTAAAAACGATATATTTTTGTTTGTGGCGAAGTTTAATTGGCTTAATTTAAACTACTATTTAACTAAATTGGGAACCTTCGAAATACAGCATACAAGCAGCCAATTTAAAAATTGTGTCTTCTAGTTCTCTGAACTATGAATTCGAGTATGAATCAGACGATAATCAGTTTCAAAAACCTGTCGGACGTTTTGGAAAAAGTGTACGGGATTTCGAAATCCAATTTGATTTCTTCGGATTTCGTTTGATTTCGTCGGATTTTGTTTGATTTCAAAATTCGATAAAATCCAACGGATTTTGCAATTTTTCCCGTGATTTCCTCGGATTTTTTCCATGATTTCGGCAGATTTTGGGATATTTCAATTGATTTCGTTGGATTTTGTGATTTCTTTTGAGTTTGGATTTCGTGAATTTTGTAATGGATTTCGCGATTTCGTTACTGATTTTGTGATTTCTTTGTTGATTTTGTGGTATCTTTACTGATTTTGTAATTTCTCTACTGATTTTGTGATTTCTCTACTGATTTTGTGATTTCTTTACTGTTTTGTTATTTCTTTATTGATTTCGGATTTTTTATGAGATTTTTTAACTTGGATTTCGCGGGTAGCGTACGGGATTTCATGAATGACCGACCCCTTGCAAAAACTACTGCCCAAGCGCTCACTGGCGTGATTGAGTTAGCTATGCCACGACAAAAACTTCTTTCCGTAAATAGCGGCCGATCACGTGATCATATTTTCCCGCGTGAAACGTCGCAGAATTCTTGAGACATAAGCGACGATCAAATGGATCAGTATACTATCCGGGCTTGTATCTGCGCCATATAATCAAGAAGGAATTTACTATAAGAAGGCCTAAAAAGGCGTCCGGTGCGCGCGTGATAGTCGACAATCCCCCCTCATGGGTGGGGGGAGGCTGGAAAAGAAGGCGGGACTTAATATTTTATCTTACTCTATGTTTCCACCATCTATCTCTTTTACCTTCTCTTTAAGCCTTGGTTTGGTTTTTGGAACTCACGAAATCATAAGTATAGTACACTTGATTCGATTTAGAAACAATTATAGAACGAACGATTTTCACGTAGAGACAAGTATTCAAAATCCATTAAGTTAGGTTCAAAACCTTTAACTAACTTGTTAATGGCAATTAAAAACCATTCCCTAACCGTTTCAGCACCGCTGGCAGCCTCCATTTTCTGCTTACTTTGCTAGACGTTTTCTTTCTCTATTCGGAATACGTCAATCGCGTCTGTATGACCTATTCCCGCGGGATCCAATAGGAAAGCGCAGAGCAATGAGGGACATGAAAGGGGTGGGACTTACTTGTCCACTAACACCGGCGTAAGAGTAGAAGCGTAAAATCTAGTGACTTAGTCATTCTTATAGTAAATTAATTCTTGATATAATTCTGCATAGATAATTGCTTTCGGTTGCTCTGCACCTTAGTACTTAATAGCGAAGTACATAGATATTTTTAATTATTACAATTTAATGAAGTCTTGAGAAAAAAATAGAAATCGGCTTTAGTCTATAAATTCTATTGAAGTCACTTGAAGTCTTTAAATTATGTTGAAGTCACTAGAAGTCTTTAAATTATGTTGAAGTCACTAGAAGTCTTTACAAATTCTATTGAAGTCACTTGAAGTCTATAAAATGTAATGAAGTCACTTGAAGTCTCTAAATTATATTGAAGTCACTTGAAGTCTTCATAAATTGTATTGAAGTCACTTGAAGTCTTTATAAATTGTATTGAAGTCACTTGAAGTCTTTATAAATTATATTGAAGTCCCTTGAAGTCTTTATAAATTTTATTGAAGTCATCTGAAATCAAATACAGTTAGTGAAGTCTTTGAAGTCGAATGAAGTCTTTGATAGTTCAATTGAAGTCATTTGAAATCTGAAATCAGGTGTACAAAATTTTCTTAGTGGTTTCCCCCTCGGGCACTACCTAGAAAGATTGATTTTGGCAGATAACAGCAAAAAAATTATTTTCTACACACACTGGGACTATGGGAGAGTTTCTGGGCCGCAGGTCGCACATGATGAAGTTTCAACTCCAGTTCACATCAATTCTCCCTGGTCTTACTAGTAGCGGGTTAAGCTATTGTTTGCTCATGTCCTGTTGGTCTCGATAGGGTTATATAGCATAGCTGTCCGCGCTCACCTCAATTTAGCGAGCCCGAGCGCGAATTGAGCGAGGCTCTTCGAAATAATTGATAAAGTTACGAGCCCGAGCCGAGCACGAAAGTTTATGAAAAGGTTTTCTGAGCTTGAGCACGGGCTCACAATACATCACAAACAAAGTGAGCCTTGAGCTGAGCCCAGGTTCAACTGTAAAATCAACGACAGCTTGCGCTGAGCTCTCTTACAAATGTTTTGGCTTTCCTGAGCTCGAGCGGGACCAACTGAAAACTATGAGACCGCTCATTTTGAAAGGGCGCTCACTGTTTTGAGACTGCGCTCAGCTTGGCTCAGCGCCGTATTCAGTGCCAACAGAAACTAGCGTAACTCATTGGTAGTTGAAGTTTTGAAATTTTTTTAATACAAATGTAGTGCAAGTCATTTGGATAGTAAATATGTATTGTAGTTTTTCATTTATCGCGTAAAAATAGCTGCAAAATTATTTATTTAAGCATCTACACTGTTTGGAAGAAATATTCTCCGGAAATATGAGACCAAGCTCGAGCTTGAGCTTACTAAATTGAATGAGCCCGAGCTCGAGGTGAGCCTTAAATTCTATCGATTTTGAGCCCGAGCTGAGCCCGCGAAAGATATTAGAGAGAGCTTGAGCTCGAGCTTAGCCCATCAAAATTATGCGAATGAACCCGAGCCCGAGGCGAGCTCATTTATAAAAACTAACTGAGCTTGAGCTCACATTGAGCTCTAAGGAAAAATTGTTTCAATTTTGAGCTTGAGGTGAGCTCGTTGTCAATTTCTATAAAGTAACGTGAGCTGAGCTGAGCCCAAGCGATGGTGGACAGGTATGTTATATAGTGCTTGTTATCATGGCTAAACAGACCGCTATTACAGTTTTTCCTATTGTTTTATAGCTTATCTCCCAAAAGTAATTAATGTAATGATAAAATGTTTTCGGGGAATGGAATTGTGGTCGAAAAGCTGAGATAAGTAAATTTTTGAAATTGATTACCAGTAAAATAATTTATTTCAACGGAAAACGGTAATGGAATGTTGTTTTTTCTTGAGCATGCCTTTAAGTTTCAATTAAAAAGAAAAATTAATATCTGATCCTTCAGACAAGTGATAACCTCAGTCTTATCGATACTTTTTAGGTTTTGATTCTAATCAAGACATTTTTGATTAATATCTGTTCCTTCAGTCTTCATTTTAATTAAGAATGTTAAGAAACTATTACATTTTCAAAATCTGCACTAAGCAGAAACATATATAGATAAAGGGGACCATAACTTTAGCTCAATCAGACATTTACTTATAATGATACTTCAAAAAAAACGTAAATCAATAAAAGTTTGTATTCTTATTGTTATTAACATAATACAATTTTTTACAATCATTTATTGAAACGCGAGGCGCCCCCCTAAAAATTCCAGAAATAGGACCAAATTGGCAATTTTACAAAATTTTTAAAAATGCTGATCTGTGTCCGTTTAACATTTAGCTCAAAATTTTTATAAGCAAATATGAAATTCGGATATCCTTAAAACTTCCTAAAGACGATCCGAGATTGTCAAATTCAAACTTCCCTGAGTTTTCCATGTTTTTCCCGTACATGGAGTATCCTATGTAACAAATGTTAACGAAGGAGGGAAGGGGCAAGTAGGACTATTACATAATCAAAGGATATCCCCGTATCTCTAATATAACCAGAGTTACGAGCATCCAAAATTTAGTGTAATGTTAATCCTATGGAGAAGGCAAAGTACCTACAAGCACTCACAAGCACCTACAAGTACTTACAAGTACCCGGGGCAAGTACCCACAAGTACCTACAGGCACCCACAAGTACCTACAGGCACCCACAAGTACCTACGAGCACCTACAAGCACCCACAAGTACCTACAAGCACCCACAAGTACCTACAAGCACCCACAATTACCTACAAGCACCCACAAGTACCTACAAAAACCCACAATTACCTACAAGCACCCACAAGTACCTACAAACACCCACAAGTACCTACAAACACCCACAAGTACCCGGGGCAAGCACCCACAAGTCCCCGGGTCAAGCACCCGG
This sequence comes from Phalangium opilio, assembly GCA_019434445.1. Classification (NCBI taxonomy): domain Eukaryota; kingdom Metazoa; phylum Arthropoda; class Arachnida; order Opiliones; family Phalangiidae; genus Phalangium; species Phalangium opilio. The sequence continues at coordinate 522,787 of JAEQBA010002017.1, read as the reverse complement.
AAAAGTAAACACAAGTACCTTCAAGCACCCACAAGTACCCACAAGCACCCATAAGTACCCACAAGCACCCACAAGTACCTACAAGCACCCACAAGTACCTACAAGCACCCACAAGTACCTACAACCGCCCACAAGTACCTAAAAGCACCCACTAGTACCTACAAGCACACACAAGCACCCACAAGTACCTACAAGCACCCACAAGTACCTACGAGCACCTACAAGAACCCACAAGTACCTACAAGCAACCACAAGTACCTACAAGCACCCACAATTACCTACAAGCACCCACAAGTACCCACAAGCACCCACAAGTACCTACAAGCACCCACAATTACCTACAAGCACCCACAAGTACCTTCAAACACCCACAAGTACCCGGGGCAAGCACCCACAAGTCCCCGGGGCAAGCACCCGGAAAAGTAAACACAACTACCTTCAAGCACCCACAAGTCCCCGGGTCAAGCACCCGGAAAAGTAAACACAAGTACCTTCAAGCACCCACAAGTACCCACAAGCACCCATAAGTACCCACAAGCACCCACAAGTACCTACAAGCACCCACAAGTACCTACAACCGCCCACAAGTACCTAAAAGCACCCACTAGTACCTACAAGCACACACAAGCACCCACAAGTACCTACAAGCACCCACAAGTACCTACGAGCACCTACAAGCACCCACAAGTACCTACAAGCAACCACAAGCACCTACAAGCACCCACAATTACCTACAAGCACCCACAAGTACCCACAAGCACCCACAAGTACCTACAAGCACCCACAAGTACCTACAAGCACCCACAAGTACCTACAAGCAACCACAAGTACCTACAAGCACCCACAAGTACCTACAAGCACCCACAAGTACCCACAAGCACCCACAAGTACCTACAAGCACCCACAATTACCTACAAGCACCCACAAGTACCTTCAAACACCCACAAGTACCCGGGGCAAGCACCCACAAGTCCCCGGGGCAAGCACCCGGAAAAGTAAACACAACTACCTTCAAGCACCCACAAGTCCCCGGGTCAAGCACCCGGAAAAGTAAACACAAGTACCTTCAAGCACCCACAAGTACCCACAAGCACCCATAAGTACCCACAAGCACCCACAAGTACCTACAAGCACCCACAAGTACCTACAACCGCACACAAGTACCTAAAAGCACCCACAAGTACCTACAAGCACACACAAGTACCCACAAGTACCTATAAGCACCCACAAGTACATACAAGCACCCACAAGTACCTACAAGCACCCACAAGTACCTACAAGCACCCACAAGTACCCACAAGTACCCAAAAGTACCCAAAAGTACCTACAAGCACCCATAAGTACCCACAAGTACCTACAAGCACCCACAAGTACCCAAAAGTACCTACAAGTACCCACAAGTACCTACAAGTACCCACAAGTACCTACAAGTACCCACAAGTACCTACAAGCACCCACAAGTACCTTCAAACACCACAAGCACCTACAAACACCCACAAGTACCCACAAGTACCTACAAGCACCCACAAGTACCAACAAGCACACACAAGTACCTACAAGCACTCACAAGTACCTACAAGCACCCACAAGTACTTACAAGCACCTACAAGCACCGAAGATACCCGGGGCAAGTACCCACAAGTACATACAAGCACCCACAAGTACGTACAAGCACCCACAAGTACCCACAATCACCTACAAACACCCACAAGTACCTTCAAGCACCCACAAGTACCTTCAAGCACCCACAAGTACCTACAAGCACCAACAAGTACCTACAAGCACCAACAAGTACCTACAAGCACCCACAAGTACCCACAAGCACCCACAAGTACCTACAAGCACCCACAAGTACCTACAAGCACCCACAAGTACCTATAAGCACCCACAAGTACCCACAAGCACCCACAAGTACCTACAAGCACCAACAAGTACCTACAAGCACCCACAAGTACCCACAAGCACCCACAAGTACCTACAAGCACCCACAAGTACCTACAAGCACCCACAAGTACCTACAAGCACCCACAAGTACCTACAAGCACCCACAAGTACCCACAAGCACCCACAAGTACCTACAAGCACCCACAAGTACCTACAAGCACCCACAAGCACCTACAAATACCCACAAGCACCTACAAGTACCCACAAGCACCTACAAGTACCCACAAGCACTTACAAGTACCCACAAGAACCTACAAGTACCCACAAGCTCCTACAAGTACCTACAAGAACCCACAAGCACCTACAAGTATCCACAAGCACCTACAAGTAACCACAAGCACCCACAAGCACCTACAAGTATCCACAAGCACCTACAAGTATCCACAAGCACCTACAAGTATCCACAAGTACCTACAAGCACCCGGGCAAAGCACCTACAAGAGCTCAAAAGCCATGTTTTTCTTGCTTAATATCCCTCTAACGGCGTGAATCACGACAAAAACGCCGTAATTCCAATATAAAAAATTAGGCTAAAATGCGTGTCTCTAACAGTGCTAAAACGCTGTAATTCCAATACCCAAAACAACGTAAGTCAAAGTATGTGTTAATAATGATAAAAATCAATACTTATACTTAATTGATCTTAATGAAACTAAAAAAAGGCGCTACATTGAACTGTTCTCTTTCATTTAAGATGGTTCCCAAACGTATCGAATGAATAGTTTTCCTTATATGTCTGCTGACATAATCCTCTTTTTTATAAAATTCCCATGTTATGTCTATGGAAGAATATTGTATCTTTCACCAAATGTCGGATTCATTTTATGGATTCTAAAACCACCCTTAACAACTTTATTCTTTATAGAATTAACTTTTAGTTGGATCTCTTTGAAATTTTAACCACATAATTAGGGCCCAAATTTTAGTTCACTGGCAAAATTTAAAAGCAGCAAACACAATACGAAAAAAGTTACGGCCAATCAAAGAACCCTCCTTTAGCATTAGAGGCGGTATCAAGTCTTATCTAAGAGAGCGACCGCTCTCCTAGAATTTATATGAAAATACCACAATCCCTCTGGTTCAAAACCTATTAAATAATTGCATGGACTAGTTTTTAAATTTAAGAAGTGCATGGGGCTACTGATTCTCGGGACCAGTTCATTAATTGACTTTTAAATATAGATTCTTCAAGAAATTCTATAAAAAATTGAAGAAATTCTATAAAAAATTGAAGAAATTTTCCTGAATTTTTCATAGAATTTGATTTTTTTAATATAATTTTGTGTAATTTTTCAAGGAATTATTGTTATAAATGAAGTTCACAGAAAAACTATTCACAACATATTATTTTATTATTGCTATAACATATTTTTCATTTTATTACATTTGAAACGTTTTTTGTTTATTTTATTAAATTTTAAAAAGTATTTTTCTTATTTTATTTCATTTTAAATATTTTTTTGGTTTATTTTTTAAAATTTTAAATATTTTTTAAGCTAAATGAAAATTTAGCAATATATTAAAAGTTTAAGCAAGACAAAAATAAGTCTTTATATCAAACAGGAGCTTTATTCATTTTAATGAGCTAATTGCTTTTTAGTTTTAAATTTTTTCCCCCCACCGGAATAAAAATAAATAAAGTTTTTTTTAAAGAATTTTTAAAAGTTTTTAAACGCTTGTCTCCCCTTCAATCGCTATTTTATTTTCTGTTCCACCTGCAGGCGGAACAGTTTTATTTGCTGCCTGAGCCGCTTCTTCCATCAGGGTTGGCAAGTTTTAAACAAATTGTTTTAAACTTTGGTTTAAAACTGGTTTTAAACAGCCACGAAAAAAAAACATTAATTTGTTTAAAACGTTTTAAACAAACAGTTTAAAACATGTTTTTTTATGGTGAGGAATTTCGAATATTTTTAACTCGTTTTATTTGAAAATGAGCGAAAATATTAAATAATAGAAATAATAAGCTTCAGTCAAAACCTTGCAATAATTTGACTGTTTCATATGAGTGTTTAATTGTTTGGAAACCCTACCAGTTGATTTATCCGTTACCAATCTGTATTGAAGACTGATATTCAATAATTTGATTTGGAATAACTTATTTTGTCGTCTACCTAAGGTAAAGGAACAACGTTTTTCTACACTGTTGGTACATTTTACTGTTCTAAAGTGAGTACGCGTAATATTTAAAGCCAGGCCCTTGACAGTTCTAAAATGAATACGCTTAATCCGTAAACGGAAAACATGAAGCGCGTACAAAGTAGAAAGGGGTGGTGAAGTTTCAAATGTATGAGTTCTGACCAAGAAACTCTGCAGCATGGAAGTGAAAATTCCTTAATAGTGGCCACAAAAGAAATCAAGCATTTGGACATTTGTGGTTAAATGAACAATTTTACCCATCACCCTCATTTTGTATGCGCTATTAAAAAATTACATTTTCGTTTTGAAAAGATCTCTTGCTCTTTTTAAACAGTCAGTAGAACATTTCAAATATTCAAAATAGATCCCTCAACACGTACTCCCTTTTAAATAATTAATTTCATGATAAAATGTTTTCGGAAAATCTAATTTTAAATCGTGTTTTAAACAATAAAAACACAACTTTTTTTACCACATTTTTGCCAACCCTGGCAAGGACCCTTCCATACACCTTCAAATTCTAAATTTTAGGAGCTCTTGATTTCGTCTAATCGTGTTTTTCTTCTCAATACGTTTTCGTGGTCTGTTGGTCAAGCTGTATGATACTCGCTTTGGGTTTATGTGGTCTCTGGTTCTAATTCCACACGGACAATTTCTTACACCTTGAAATTCTAAATTTAAGGAGCGCTTGCTCTTTTTAAAGAGTCAGTAGAATATTTCACATAATCTGTATTGGTCTCTTAACACGCACTCCCTTCAAAATAATTAATATCATAAAATATTTTTGGAAAATCTAATTTGTTCTTGAAAAAGCTCAAATATGTTATTTTTCAATTAATTTGGAGAGAATAAATCGATTAGCAATTAAATAAGTTGATTGAATTAAATTGTGATTAAGGAATAAATTAATATAAATAAAGAAAATCGCAATGTCGGATCTTCAGTCAATTGATAAACGTCACTCTCATAGTTTGTTTTTTCTGTCTTGGTCCAAACCAAGACCATTTTGTTTAATCAAGCAGGCTGTGAAAATAAGCGCCTTGCGCTATCGGGAGTAGTGGCTTAAATGGAGAGCCGCGAAATACACTATTAGATCTGGAAGAGTGATTTAAACATGTTTAAAACTAGTTTTTTTTGTGTTTTTTTCTACTTGTTTAAAAAACAGTTTAAAACAAAAAATCGTGTTTTAAACAATTAAAAACACAACTTTGGTTTTTTTTTAAAAAAACTTAATTTTTGCCAACCCTGTCTTCCATGGCCGAAGCCCTATTGACAGTTAAATTGGCCACATCTGTGGCCAAAGTTGCTACATCGATTTCTTTTTGTTCAATTCCATCTTACAAAAAGCATGCTAGGACAGATAATTTAAAAAATGTTTAACCTTTCATTTCTGGGCAATCCTTTATGAAATGCCCATGTTTTCTGCATTTGTAGCAGGTGCGCGGCTTGCCACCGCGCCAATAAGGTTTTTTATTGTCACCCCCTCTACCTCTGCGACCACCTCTTCCTCGGCGACCTCCGTTTTCGTAATTACCATTTAATGTCAAGCCAGTCACCGCACCATTAAAAGTCATACATGGCATTTTCTACCAAGTAATTTCTTTGTCAAAATTTCCATCAACTTTATTTTTTTTCATTGTTGAGTCACTTTAGTACAACTTAAATCATCTAGTCCTGAGATATTATTTGGTTTAGGAACAATAGGCAAAAGCAATCCAATGCAGTGTTTACATTTGTCCAAAAGTCTAGATTTCTGGGACCATGATATTTTGAAACTTAAAGATACATTCAACAAATATGTCAGCTCGTGTGGATCTTCTTTTAGGTCACTTATTTTCAAATACAATGTTTTTTTTTCAAACGTTTTCTGCCCTTTTATTGACTTTACAATATTCTGCTTACATTTTAAGACTTGGTCACCTTCCACTTAACATCTCTTTTTGTCACTTTCTTTCTACAAACGCTGCATACTCTAAAATTTCACAGAATTACAAATGTGGAATAAACTTTTCTTTACCAACTTCAAAATCCATGATTTAAATGTAATTTTGTAGGTTTAAAACTTATAAAAATATTTATAAGACTGCTACCAAGGCTTCTTGGACCATTCTTGAGTGCGACGTGCAATATTGCATACCCGCTTAATTTTATATAACATTCAAATATTTTCCAAAGTTCCATGTACATTGAAAACTGAAATAGTTGAGAGTGTGTCCTTGTCGGGACCACCTCTGGTAGAACAAAACCAAAGTTGCATAGATTTTCGAAGGCTTCTTGGACTATTCTTGAGTGCGACGTGCAATATTGCATACCCTCTTAATTTTATATAACATTCAAATATTTTCCAAAAGTTCAATGTACATTGAAAACTGAAAAAGTTGAGAATGGGTCCGAGTCGAGACCCTCTCTGATAGAACAAAACCAAAGTTGCATAGATTTTCGAAGGCTTCTAGGACTATTCTTGAGTGCGACGTGCAATATTGCATACCCTCTTAATTTTATATAAAATTCAAATATTTTCCAAAAGTTCGATGTACATTGAAAACTTACATAGTTGAGAATGTGTCCGAGTCGGGACCACCTCTGATAAAACAAAACTAAAGTTGCATAGATTTTTGCAGACTTCTTGGACCATTCTTGAGCGCGACGTGCAATATATGTATCTGTAACTGTATACCCTCTTAATTTTGTATAATATTTAAATATTTTGCAAAAGTTCAATGTACATTGAAAACTGGAATAGTTTAGAGTGTGTCCGAGTCGGGACCACCTCTGATAGAACAAAACTAAAGTTGCATAGATTTTTGAAGACTTCTTGGACTATTCTTGAGCGCGACGTGCAATATATGTATCTGTAACTGTATACCCTCTTTATTTTATATAACATTTAAATATTTTGCAAAAGTTCAATGTACATTGAAAACTGAAATAGTTTAGAATGTGTCCGAGTCGTTACCACCTCTGACAGAACAAAACCAAAGGAATTCTTTAAAATACTCGTTATTTATTGGGCATTCTTTGTATTTAACTAACAATAGTGAAGTTTCTATTCTTGTCAATTGCTAGCAAAGATTGGAATTCCTAAAATACATAACAACTGAGTGTTTTCGCGATAGGCTTTTGAAATCCTAGTTCTAGCCTCAGCTGCATAAACATATTCGTTTACATGAAGGAGGATTATTATGACTTGACACCCTCTAGGGCCGATCACTAAGTGTGATCGGTGTACACGGCGGTACATTTGAAAGTGATTTCGCGTTATCTTAAAACGATACCCTTGACAGTGCTAAAATTATTACGCGTGATCCATAACCGGTGAACAAGAGGCGAAAGTAACAAGAAATGGCGACATTTAAAATTTTGGATGAGTTATGACCAAGAAACTCTACTAAGGAGGTGAAAGTTCCTTGTTAGTGATATCCAAGGTTAAGTGCATAAATTCGCGCATCACCCTAATTTTTCCATCCGTTATAAAAAAATTACATTTTCTTTTCGAATTATGTCAAAGATTGTTTGCTCTTTTTAGGAAGTCAGCAGAATATTTCTAGTATTTATTATTGATCCCTAAATTCGTATTCCCTTCAAAATAATTAATTTAAGAAAATGGAATTGTTCTTGAAAAACCGTTGATATGCAATTTTTTGAATAAATTTAGAGGGGAAAAAATCGATTAAGAGTAAAATCAGTTGATAGAAATAAATTGTGATTAAGGGTTAAATTAATAATAAGAATAATAAAAGAAAAATTGCAGTATCTGAACTTCAGTCAATTGATAAACCTCACTCATATCGTTTGTTTTTTCGGCCTTGTTTCAAACCAAGACATTTTTGTATAATATTAAAGTTGTTGCGGTTAAAAAGCTTGTAGTCGAATCTCAGTTCCAGACAGGCATCCCGCTCCGGTGGTTACTGCCTGGCCTGAACATCCTGTCGGTTGCGTTGTCAACGGTTTAACTCGCGGTTACGGTCTTTTCTTCAGTAACTTTCGATGCTCTTTCGTTTAAGACCTATCTTGTTAGTATCAGACGAGTATTTACTGATAGGTCTATTTTTTACTAATTCTGTTCTGTTAAAGGGACCTTTCCGCCCTAGCAAGAGAGGTCATACCCAGATGTAGGTAGTGACCGACACCTTTTCAAAATATCCAAGGACATTTAACCCTAGCGCATAGAAAGTTCACGCGTTACGTTAAGGCGCCATAATTAAACAGTCTCACGCCGCTGCTCACGCTAAAATGCTAAGAGCTCAGAACCGAAAAAAGGTTTATTATGACAAGAAACGGCGTGACGTGGAGTTTCAAGTTAAAAATTTAGTGTTGCAACGAGCACATTTTCATTCCTCCGCTGGCTCGTATTTTATGGATAAGTTAGTAGAAAAGTGGACAGGACCCTATATCATCGCCGAAAAATTGTCGCCATTCAATCAACGGTAATGTTATTTTCCTCTTATGTCGGTTTTCGCTCTTAGACTTCGGTCGGCCATATTTAGTGGGTCGTATCAAGTGTAACTCGTACCGCTCTTTAGTTTGTGACCAACTTTGAGGCTCTGCACGTCGCTTTTTCTGAAGATGCCACCTTTGACCATAACCCCCACGATCGCGCCTAATTTGGAAAGTCAGTGAATTGTTAATTTCAAAACCAATTTTTAAACGTTGCAATTTCTCTTCTTCATTATAATTTCAACCTACTTATTTCAAAAATTGACCGAAAGTGAACAATATTATAATCATACCTTCTTTTAGATAGGATAGTGAATGTTTAATATAACTAGTAATGCCAGTTCATGAAATTATTAACACCAGTTGGTAAAAATGAATTAGTTAATTTCATAAAAAATTGAACTCGGGACAACAGTGTTTTAATCTGCATTACTTAATGTCTTAAGAGAATCGGTCTGCGCTGTAAAATAAGAACCTTATGGGAAGTTAATACACTAAGAAAGGGAAGTGCTAAAAACGTGTTAAAATGGTGTAATTAAGAAAAAACTTTTTCTACACCGTAAAAAACCCAAAAGAGAGTTTTATTACATTGAATTTTTGTGGCCAATTTAAAGTGTACATTCGTTGTAAAATAAAACTTTTAAAACACCGTTTTGAAATTAACAAGACGACCCAAGGTCTCGTAATAGTAGCCACAGCGTAACCTACTTAACAGGCGTACATAAAATTCATGTGAATAGTCCCTCGATGCGCTACTTTAAACTGTGCTAAAATAATTACCCGTAATCCTTACTTCAATAAATTTATTTATGTTATAAATGTAATAGTGCAACAAAAAGAGAAATGAAACATTAGCATTGCTAAAATGATAACCATTAACCAGTAAGACCATTCTAAAAACAACCATAGTAAAATGATTACACACAAGTAACCCTTAATAGAAGAACATAAAGTTTTAGTGATTACCCCCCTCGATGATCGAGTTACCATTAGCAGTGCTAAAATGATTACGTACTTAACGCTCAATTAATACACGTACAGAAAGTTTTAGTTTACAACATAGACTTATGCCGACGTATAATTTTCGCATCTTATAAATTTCTAAAATTAATTAATGGCCAGAAGCGCTAGAAAGAGAAACAATTCGGTAAAACACCCAATAATTGTAATATTCCGGTGCCTTACGACCACTTTAAAAATAACGTCAGTAGATACTTGCTTTGCTTTCAAAATTTCCCTCGATTTCCTCGAATGTTGAAATAGGGGTGATTGAAAGCGTAAAATCCTTATTGTCGACTGGTGACAGAAAATTATTATCTTTATTTAGAGAGAAATTATTGTCTTTATTTAGAGAGAAATTATTATCTTTATTTAGAGAGAAATTATTATCTTTATTAAGAGAGAAATTAGGGTAGAAAATGTTTTTTTTAATGTTGTAGAGTAGATTAGGTCAAATACGTTTCTGGTGCTAGAAAAACTCTTCGTGAAAAGAAATCATTAAATTTAACTAGTAATTCTGTATCTACTGCTGGGATATTATGGCCTCCAAAACCAATTTAATACCCGATGTATTTAAAACAATTTAAAACTTTCTGCCTTTTCCAGAACTTCAGAAGTTATTAAGTCGGTGAAAATGACCAACTTATCATGCAGTTTCACGCTGGATTTAGTGGCCAACTTTTTATGGAGTTTCACATTGCATGCGAGAACTACCCTTGCTTGTTAGAACTGTCCTGTTCTCTCAAGGTTGAACCTTGCTAAGAATATAGCAAAATAAATAAATCAACCACTCAGGAAGGTGTCATGCTACACTCTTAAAGCGTTATTCAAACTCGGAAAGGTGCTATGCTGCACCCTTTAAGGAATTGCACAACACTCATTTGGGAGTAAAAATTAACTTTTAGTTCGATATAAGAGTTGAAAAGGTGTTAAACTGCACCTCTGTTGCACCATTCTATTCTTATCTTTGACACAAATTGCTCAAATAAGTGTTATTAAACCCTTTCTGGCGTGTAAATCAACACATGTAATGGTGTCAAATTTGGACCCATATAAACTACTTTTAAAGGTGTTTAATCACACCTCATTGTGATGTGTTTTGATATTCACAGCAAACCACGTTTTGATCCACAGTGCTTAGTGAGTTTAAAACCACATATTTTGTTGTTAGTTTTACAGCAACCCACATTTTATGCAACTGTGATTTATAGGTATTAAAACATCATATAGTGCTGCTTTTTCCATTGACCCCTACAATATAATAAACGGTAAAGACTGTCTTCGAAACAATCTCTGCAGCTGTTCTTTTAAAAGCTGCGAACGCCCCTGAATACACGAACAGTTAGTACTTAAAACCGTTAGTTCCACGGTTTAAAAACAAAAGTATCGTTGAAGGTATCAAAAACAGGGAGGATGCGCTATTAAATTAACATCATCTTGATGGCATACGGTATTGCCATTACCATAGTGTTTATTTTACAGCATTTTTATTCTGTGTGCAGGAAGCGGCTTACAATGGTTTACAAATTCCTGTCTCCAGGTGCAGTCGCGCCTGCATTTTTGTAAACACTAATGCCCCTGAAAATCTTGTACACATTATTAAGAGTAGAGTTGAGCTTGAGGAATTACCAGAAAACAGGACGGATATTTTTGCCTCTGGGATCCTAGAACCAAATGTGGATGAGAGGGAAAGTATGACAATGGCCATAGAGTCTGTGTTATAAAACGCGGACATCAAAGTTCGCCAATAACTATTTAGTTTATTAGTGACTGATGGACTTGCAAACTCGCGTTTGAAAGTAGTTCAGACATTTATGCTTCTTGGTTTAACCATAGCCCACTCGATCATGCGCATCACGACGCAAGCTGCTCGCGCTATAGCGAAATTACTGAGGTTTGTTTTAAACGTATCTACTTTTATGTGCTTTTCTATCGCTTCGATAACCTTACTTAAATCCATATTATACCTTCAAATACCTTTTAAAAAATTACCAGGTACTGTGTCCTGACTACAAACACAAATCGAGAAAGTTCTAGCATACACAATAGCAGACGATGGTAACCGCGTAATCGCGAATTAAGACCTATTTAAAGGGAGTGAGCAGGCCCAGTATAGCTACGCCAATAAAACGGTCAACTACTGCGAAACTCTGATGACTCGCGGCTTTTGGCCATTTTCATACTTTTCCTCTCATCCACTTTTGTTGACAAGAATCCCGTGATGGTGTGGTAACGATGTAGAACTCATCCATGAATGGAATGTTAATGGTTTAGCTAAACACGACTATAAAGATTAGTAAGGGTTTAAACCTTAACCACCTAAGGAATGATAATGGTTTGACAAGAAACCCGTGATGGTGTGGTAACGATGTAGAACTCATCCATGAATGGAATGTTAATGGTTTAGCAAACACGACTATAAGGATTAGTAAGGGTTTAAACCTTAACCACCTAAGGAATGATAATGGTTTGACAAGAAACCCGTGATGGTGTGGTAACGGTGTAGAATTCATCCATGAATGGAATGTTAATGGTTTAGCAAACACGACTATAAGGAATAGTAAGGGTTTAAGCCTAATCCACCTATGGAGTGAAAATGGTTTGACATGAAACCCGTGATGGTGTGGATTGATAATGGTTTATACTTAATCCGTTATGAAATGTTTATGGTTTAAATATCGTCCACGAAGGGAATGCTACTGGTGCAGTAACAATCCATTTCGTACACCACTGATGGTCCAAAATAAAACCACATAGGGTTCTGTTTTCTGACAAAAGTGATATATCCATTAATGGAATAGAAATAAACCATTATTTTTACAGTGTATGTTCTAATTCAGGCTGCATATTTTTCACTCCAAAGGTGGATTAGGCTTAAACTCTTACTATTCCTTATAGTCGTGTTTGCTAAACCATTAACATTCCGTTCATGCATGATTTCTACACCATTAACACACCCTCCTGGGCTTGTTGTTAAACCCTTATCACTCCGAAGGTTGTGTAAACTTAAACCATCATTATTCTCCTGTCACCCCCTTAACAATCCTTTAGAAGTGTTAGCTTAAACCATTACTTTTCTCCTCTCATCCCATTAACACTTCTTTTGTGGATTAGGCTTAAGCCATTACTATAAATGTCATTCGTGGATTAGGGTCTTAAACCATTAATATTCCATGTCATTCTTGATTTATAAACAGTTATCATACACCTTAGTCAAATTTTATTGGTTCTTTATAAATCCAATAGTAGAATTTTATTGGTTCTTTATAAATCCAATAGTAGAATTTTATTGGTTCTTTATAAATCCAATAGTAGAATTTTCTTGGTTCTTTATAAATCCAATAGTACAATTTTATTGGTTCTTTATAAATCCAATAGTAGAATTTTATTGGTTCTTTATAAATCCAATAGTAGAATTTTGAAGATTTCATATAAACAATATTGACTAAGTCACTTTCATTGTTCGATCATATTATTCAATTCCTTTGCAATGTTTTTCAAGTTATTTTACAAAGCAATCGCATTTTGTGTAGGTCAAGCCCACTAAACATGACTCAAAAAACTTAATGTTTCGAAGCGCGATCCAGGATACTGGATATTAAAAATCCAGAAACAAGCGAAAACAACAGTAACAGCGCTGATAAAATCGTGTACTTCTGTGATTTTAAAACCGTCCACAAAAATTTCATATTGTTCACTTGAAATCGCTTTAGCTCCACTATAGGCAATAATTGGCCCTTTGGGCATTCTAGAGATGTCTTCGTTCTTTGAGAAAAAAACCTCTCGTGATTTTCTTTGAAAATTATGGAATCAGAAGTGTAGAAAGGTAGCCTTTGATGCCTGAACTTTGTTATCATGTAAGATATTGGATTATAAACCCCATATGTACACTTTATAACGACAATAACGATACATCTAATCCCCAACAAGATAGTATATTAACCTCTACTGAGCTCCCGAGCTCTACCAGCCATAATCTCTGCGACTTTCCCCCGGTTACGGAAGAATAGGTGTTCAAGATGCTAAAGAAAATAGACGGAAAAAAATCTTTTGGGTCGGACGGGATAGCACCTGCCCTCTGTAAGGGCCTTGCAGCTATAATTGCTAAAATACTCAAATCATAAATTTAATACTCTCGACTGGCAAATTCCCAACTCAATGGAAGAAAGCAAAGATAATCCCCGTATACAAAGCGGGAAATACATCCGACCCTAAGAATTATCGCCCTATAGCGGTTCTGCCAGTTCTCTCTCTATTGTGCGAGAGAATAATTCACAACAGCGTCTACACATATTTCGAAGAGAGTCATTCACTATACAGATTACAATCAGGTTTTAGATTCAGACACTCTACTACGACTTGCATCTTTAATTTACACGATACCATACTTGAACACTTAAACAATGGCAAGTACGTTATCCTTGTGTTCATCGACTTATCGAAAGCCTTCGACACTGTTCACCACGACATTTTCATGGCCGATCTAAAAAAGAGCGGAATCGGAGGATAGCAGCGAATAAAGACTTGCGGCAGGTCCTCGTAGACACCGAAAACGATTTAACTAACTTTAAAAGATCTCTTAGGGAGTAAGGACTCATCTTAAACGAGGATAAGACAAACTTTCTAATCCTATCACCCAATCGGCAAATGAAAACCGCAGCCCAGGATATAACTACAATGAGCTCTGGAACTATCAAGAGAGTAAAAATGTACAAATACCTCGGATGGTGGATTGACGAATCATTAACAGGGACTCCTCACTTAGATTATATTACAAAAAAGTCAACACAAGACTATGGGTGTTCAGACCTCTACAAAAATACCTAGAAACAGATACTCTGAGACTACTATATGATGCATGTGTCAAGCCATTGATGCATTATGGCATCCTATTCTACTATAACTCTTCTAAAGCCAATCAAGTGAGACTTGCCTCTCTTCACAATATGTGTGCAAAGGTAATATCCAAGGCCACTAAATATCCGCTTGCAAAGCCAGGGATTTAGCAAAAATACAAACAATAGAGTTTGGTTACTACTTTGACCTGCTATTATTCATGTATAAAGTCAAAAACGGATTAATCAAAAATGTCTTGATTAGAATAAAGACCTAAAAAGTATCGATAAGACTGATATTATCACTTGTCTGAAGGATCAGATATTAATTTTTCTTTTTAATTGAAACTTAAGTGCATGCTTAAGAAAAAACAACGTTCCATTACCGTTTTCCGTTGAAATAAATTATTTTACTGGTAATCAATTTCAAAAATTTACTTATCTCGGCTTTTCGACCACAATTCCATTCCCCGAAAACATTTTATCATTACATTAATTACTTTTGGGAGAGTACGTGTATGGTTTTGCGTTTTAAAAGGTTCCTAAAGACGTTACATCCCCATTGGAGACCAGCACGCTTCGCAGTGGAACATTTTAATTATTCTAAAACCAATGGCGCCAAATTCAAAAGGGACAGTAAGATTTTTACTCGCGGTTTTGCAAAATGATATAATATCAAGTGTACTTTAGTCTACCGTCGTATTGTTCTTTCTCATAGTTCAGGGCATGATCAGTGTTACTGCCCAATTTCTCTCTCTAGTTTCTAACAATGGTTAGGGACTATTTGATATGGCACTGCACAACGTTATATACATTTGTAAATTCCAAGTAGCACAAAAGGAAAATGAATCCATTTTTTTATATTTTGGTTTGAAATAAATAAACTCATGATAGTAGTTATAACGAACAGAAATCAAGGGAATGGCACCAGTAATGAGCAGCAAAAAGAGAGAAAAGTTAGCTTCAAGTTAGCAGAGGGATATGGTAGTGAAAATAGTAATCTACATTTTTGTTCGTTCAAACCTTAATATATCATGAAAAATTCAAGTGAGGAGGCGACACTACCTAGAAAGATTGATTTTGGCAGATAACAGCGAAAAAATTATGTTCTACACACACTGGGACTATGGGAGAGTTTCAGGGCCGCAGGTCGCACATGATGAAATTTCAACTCCAGTTTACATCAATTCTCCCTGGTCGTACTAGTAGCAGGTTAAGCTATAGTTTGCTCAGGTCCTGTTAGTCTCGAAAGGGTTATATAGTGCTTGTAACTTTAAAAAGGTTGTTGTCATGGCTAAACAGACCGCTATTACAGTTTATTGTTTTATAGGTTATTTTGACTCGTTATCTCCCAAATGTAATTAATGTAATGATAAAATGTTTTCGGGGAATGGAATTGTGGTCGAAAAGCCGAGATAAGTAAATTTTTGAAATTGATTACCAGTAAAATAATTTATTTCAACGGAAAACGGTAATGGAACGTTGTTTTTTCTTAAGCATGCACTTAAGTTTCAATTAAAAAGAAAAATTAATATCTGATCCTTCAGACAAGTGATAATATCAGTCTTATCGATACTTTTTAGGTCTTTATTCTAATCAAGACATTTTTGATTAATATCTGTTCCTTCAGTCTTCATTTTAATTAAGAATGTTAAGAAACTTTTACATTTTCAAAATCTGCACTAAGCAGAAACATATATAAAGGGGACCATAACTTTAGCTTAATCAGACATTTATTTATAATGATACTTCAAAAAAAACGTAAATCATTAAAAGTTTGTATTCTTATTGCAATTAACATAATACAATTTTTTACAATCATTTATTGAAACGCGAGGCGCCCCCCTAAAAATTCCAAAATTAGGACCAAATTGACAATTTTACAAAATGTTTAAAAATGCTGATTTATGTCCGTTTAACATTTATCTCAAAATTTTCATAAGCCCAATATGAAATTCGGATATCCTTAATACTTCACAAAGACGATCCGAGATTGTCAATTTCAAACTTTTTTGTAGCTTAAACTAAAGTCTGTTTGATATTAAGCTTAAAACCTTAAACAAAATATAGTCAGGGCTACCCTAAAAGTTCACTAAGATGATCCAAGATTGTTAATACGCCTAAAAAGTGCCATCTTCAAAATATGTAGCCATGGAAAAGAGAGCGTGATCGATAGGGCTATGGTAGTGGTTGGAAGTCGCGGTGGTTAAGACTCCAGGCATAGCCGACTCCATCACGCACTCGACAACGCAAAGCAACTCGCGCCAGCGTGGGAAATAAGGCGGTGACACAGGGCAAATGACCAGTTTAAAAATTGCCCGGTCCAGTTCAAAAAATAAATCGGAGGGGGGGGGGGTCAGTGGTCCACGAGACTACTAAGAAAGTTCAAGGGTAACCAGACTCCACACATTAAAATTCTAATATTTTAATTATCCACTTCTTTAGTTTAGCAGACGACGTGCTCTGGTCAATGGTCACGGACCAGTTTATTCCAAGTCAGGAAAGTCGCTGGCCTAATGTCCAGTTTAAAAAATCCTTATTTGGTCACGGACCAGAAAACTCACGTAAACGCGACGCGAATGACGAAAACTACGTATTTTCCGACTGAGGAGAGGCGAAATAGCCCGGCCTCCTTTTACGTCCCCCCTTGTATTTTGAAAGTGTGACTGGGTCTAAGGCGCGCGAATACTTAGGCATCTTATACCTTCTCCCTAGTAAACTAGATATCGCTCCTTGGTAAAACTTTATATAACTAAAACCATAAGTTTATAAGAGATGTTTCATAACAAGGTTCATACAACTTTTGGAAAACAAATTTCCCTGAGTTTTCCAGGTTTTTCCCGTATATGGAGTATCCTATGGAGCAAATGTTAACGAAGGAGGGAAGGTGCAAATAGGCCTATTACATAATCAAAGAATATCCCCTTATCTCTAATATAACCAGAGTTACGAGCTTCCAAAACTTAGTGTAATGTTAATCCTATGGAAGAGGCAAAGTACCTACAAACACCCGGAGCAAGTAACTACAAGCACCCGGAGCAAGTACTTACAAGCACCCGGAGCAAGTACCTACAAGCACCCGGAGCAAGTACCTACAAGCACCCGGAGCAAGTACCTACAATCACCCGGAGCAAGTACTTACAAGCACCCGGGGCAAGTACCTACAAGCACCCGGGGCAAGTACCTACAAGCATCCACAAGTACCCACAAGTACCTACAGGCACCTACAAGTACCCACAAGTACCCACAAGTACCTACAAGTACCCACAAGCACCCACAAGTACCTTCAAGCACCCACAAGTACCTACAAGCACCCACAAGTACCTACAAGCACCCACAAGTACCTACAAGCACCCACGAGTACCTACAAGTACCCACGAGTAACTACAAGCACCCACGAGTACCCACAAGAACCCACGAGTACCCACAAGTACCTACAAGCACCCAAAAGTACCTACAAGCACCCAAAAGTACCTACAAGCACCCAAAAGTACCTACAAGCACCCACAAGTACCTACAAGCACCCACAAGTACCTACAAGCACCCACAAGTACCTACAAGCACCCACAAGTACCTACAAGCACCCACAAGTACCTACAAGCACCCACAAGTACCTACAAGCACCCACAAGTACCTACAAGCACCCACAAGTACCCACAAGCACCCACAAGTACCCACAAGCACCCACAAGTACCCACAAGTACCCACAAGCACCCACAAGTACCCACAAGCACCACAAGTACCCACAAGCACCCACAAGTACCCACAAGCACCCACAAGTACCCACAAGCACCCACAAGTACCTACAAGCACCCACAAGTACCTACAAGCACCCACAAGTACCTACAAGCACCCACAAGTACCTACAAGTACCCACAAGTACCTACAAGTACCCACAAGTACCTACAAGCACCCACAAGTACCTACAAGCACCCACAAGTACCTACAAGCACCCACAAGTACCTACAAGTACCCACAAGTACCTACAAGCACCCACAAGTACCTACAAGCACCCACAAGTACCTACAAGCACCCACAAGTACCTACAAGCACCCACAAGTACCCACAAGCACCCACAAGCACCCACAAGTACCCACAAGCACCCACAAGTACCATCAAGCACCCACAAGTACCTACAAGCACCCACAAGTACCTACAAGCACCCACAAGTACCTACAAGCACCCACAAGTACCTACAAGCACCCACAAGTACCTACAAGCACCCACAAGTACCTACAAGTACCCACAAGTACCTACAAGTACCCACAAGTACCTACAAGCACCCACAAGTACCTACAAGCACCCACAAGTACCTACAAGCACCCACAAGTACCTAAAATCACCCACAAGTACCTAAAAGCACCCACAAGTACCTACAAGCACCCACAAGTACCTAAAAGCACCCACAAGTACCTAAAAGCACCCACAAGTACCTAAAAGCACCCACAAGTACCTAAAAGCACCCACAAGTACCTAAAAGCACCCACAAGTACCTACAAGCACCCACAAGTACCTACAAGCACCCACAAGCACCTACATGAACCCACAAGCACCCACAAGTACCTACAAGCACCCACAAGAACCTACAAGCACCCACAAGTACCTACAAGCACCCACAAGTACCTACAAGCACCCACAAGTACCTACAAGCACCCACAAGTACCTACAAGCACCCACAAGCACCCACAAGTACCTACAAGCACCCACAAGTACCTACAAGCACCCACAAGTACCTACAAGCACCCACAAGTACCTACAAGCACCCACAAGTACCCACAAGTACCTACAATTACCCACAAGTACCTACAAGCACCCACAAGTACCTACAAACACCCACAAGTACAAAAACCCGAGCTCAAACGCCATGTTTTTCTTGCTTAATATCCCTTTAACGGCGTGAATAACGACAAAAACGCCGTAAGTCCAATATAAAAAATAAGGGCTAAAATGCGTGTCTCTAACAGTGGTAAAACGCCGTAATTCCAAAACCCAAAACAACGTAAGTCAAAGTATGTGTTAATAATGATAAAAATCAATACTTAAACTTAATTTATCTTAATGAAACTAAGGAAAGGCACATCTATGGACTATTATCTTTCATTTAAGATGGTTCCCAAACGTAACGAATGATTAGTTTTCTTTATACACTAGCGCAATTAAGGGCATATTTCAAAAAAATCCCATGTTATCTCTATGGAAAAATATAGTATTTTTCACAAAATGTCGGATTCATTTTATGGATTCTAAAACCACCCTTAACAACTTTTTTCATTTTAGAATTAACTATTAGTTGGATCTCTTTGAAATTTTAACCTCATAATAAGGGCCCAAATTTTAGTTCACTGGCAAAATTTCAAAGCAGCAAACACAATACGAAAAAAGTTACGGCCAATCAAAGAACCCTCCTTTAGCATTAGAGGCAGTATCAAGTCTTATCTAAGAGAGCGACCGCTCTCCTAGAATATTTCCCGGACTACGTCACAAAACGGTTCCACTTAAATAACGAGAGTACCCACCAGACTAGGGGCCTTGGGAACAACTTTTACGTGGAAGATTTCGACTCCAGATTTAGAGCAATAAGTACTAAACATCAGGGTATAATGTGCTGGAACCGACTAAACAACAAAATTCAAAATTTAAAATCCATTAATGAATTTAAAGGGGCAATTCGCCTCTATATACACGACAACCTTATAAAATAATTCTTATGTACTAAATTTATATACACGACAACCTTATAAAATAATTCTTATGTACTAAATTTATCACATATTTTAATTTATATTAACTTAACTTTTAATACTTAAGACTAGCTGGACATCATTGTAAACAAGTGAATTCTTAATGATTGATCCCAATAAAGTTTATTATTAATATGTTAATATATATTACATAGCGTTGCTTCTGCATCTTTTTCTTTTTTGGCTTCACACATAATTTCTGATTTTAAATTTGTCACACCTTTTTTAGCCATATTCCAGATTTTGTCGGAGTATAGACTTTCATTCTCTTTGAGCTTCTCTTCTATTTTTATTTCAGTAATTCTTCGAAATTCCAAGTTAAGCTTCAAATGGAACTCTATTAAATTTTTTCATTTAATAAATTATATAAACTAATTAATCTATTTTACTTACTTGTCTTGCATTGAGAAGGGCAGGATATTCTTTAAAAATTTCAGGTACATTTTCAGATTGAATAATTTTCCTCTTATCTGCCATCGTTTTATCCATTTTGTTGTCAATTGAAACCCAATCGATGTTTTTTTTTTCTTCATTTCCGTTGCCATCACGGCTTTATGAGCTGAAATGCTCTCATCGTCTTCAAAACGTTCATGAGTGGAAGGCTATTGAAAAGTTATAATTTTTATTATTCCCTTTAAATCAAATCAAAATATTAGTTGTAGATCATTCAATTTAAAGTACCTCAATTCGAATAACGTTTACTTGAGCATTAACCTCAGAACTGGGTTGAACCGTGGGCTGCTGCACTTTGTAGGAATCTTTTCCGTACTCCTTTTTGTAGTCTGCCACGATGTCTATGTGCTGCAGGCTAGAGAGTATAGCCGCCTGTATACCGAATTAATTCGGTATACAGGCGGCCTTTACGTAGCCCCATTTGTTGCCCCCCTTTTCTATCTATCTCGTTCCTCTAGATGGTACCGTGCCTGAAGGGGGAAAATATGGTTGGGGGGGGACGGCACGTATCACGTGATATTGTTGGCGGGAAATTTGAATTTGTTTTTAGTGTATTGGTACGACGTCATGTGACTTGGTGACGACATTCAGTGTCCATAATGTTATTATTTGGTGTATCTTTAGGCTACTGTATACATTTAGTGGATGATTTAATGGTAATTCTATAGGTTCAGTAGACCCTTTCTACACGCACCCGTCCCGTAATGTTTTTTTTTTGAATGATTTTAAGGTATCTCCATGTATGCTTATGCCATACTAAAGAACTAGATTAGGTTTACGTAGTTTATTGAAAATTAAGCAAAGACTAAGTTCTACAGTAAGGATGTATGCTTTGTATTGTTATTATTAGGTGTATTTTTAGGATATTGCGTACATTTAGGGTATAATGTGTTGGTAATTCTAAAAGTTCAAGTAAACCCTTTCTACACCGTCCTGTATGATTTTAAGGTATCCATGTATGTTTATGTTATACTAAAGAACTAGTTTTAAGTGAGATAAGGTTTACATTGAAAAAAGGTTCAACTAAGCCTATGATGCGGTACTACAGTAGGGTGTTATAGCTAGTAAACTAAATACAAGGTTAGAACAATAGTACATTTTAATACCATAAACGTGGTATTACGGCAGTTTTTGCACAGTTTGGCATTTGATTAGAAGTTAAAATGAAGCAGTACAGCTAAAAAAACTCAGAACATAAGGATTACATTAGTTTTAATACGAATTTGGAGAATAAGTACAATTACTTGAGTTAAAATGCGAAATATTACTAAAAAACATTAGAAAATACGGGTTACGTAGAATACATGGCAAACAAGCACAATACTAGTTATTAAATTAAACAAACATATAGGATTGACTGAAAAATATATACGCGCTAAAATACTGATATACAGTTAAAAGGCGCAATCGGTACTAAAAAACATCATCAAAAAGCAAGAATTACACCGATTTTGATAACAAACAAATTCACTAAAATGCAAAATTAATGCTACTTCAAAAAATAGTAGTACAAGATGATTAAGCACATAAACATTTACCATCATAGAAAATAGAACAATATTACTGCATGCGAGATTATTAAGTACATATATATCCATGTACCTTCTATAAAACACCATTAATTAAATTGATTCACATTAGTTTTAATACGAATTTGGAGAATAAGTACAATTACTTGAGCTAAAATGCAAAAAATTACTAAAAAAAAACATCAGGACATACGAATTACATAGAATACATGGCAAATAAGCACAATACTAGTTATAAAATTAAAAATCCTCATTGGATTGACTGAAAAATATATACGCGCTAAAATATTGATATACAGTTAAAATGCGCAATCGTTACTAAAAACATCATCAAAAAGCAAGAATTACACTGATTTTGATATCAAACAAATTCACTAAAATGCAAAATTAATACTACTTCCAAAAAAATGGTAGTACAAGATGATTAAGCACATAAACATTTACCATCTTAGAAAGTATAGCAATACTACTGCATGCGAGATTATTAAGTGCATATATACCCTTGTACCTTCATAGAAAATATAACAATACTACTTTTAATATGAATTAAAAGAAATAATGGTTATTATACGATTTCAGTACAAATATCAGGCTAGTTATTAAACTAAAATGTTCACGGGATTGACGAAAAAATATATTTTTTCTGACGCGCTAAAATACTGATATACGATTACTGATAAAAATATGGAAATATTACTAAAAAAACGTTATAATTATCATCAAAAAATAAAAATTACACTTATACAAAACAATTCAATACTTATTTTTATACTAAAGTGCTAATATATACTAATTAAAAAAGCTTACTAAATGCAAAAATATTACCAAAAACGCTGCGTCCCTAGTAGCACTGCCGACGTAGGGCCTACATGGTCGGCTTTGTGTGTTACCGACGAGTTGGTAAAAAGTCACTAATAAGTCGGGAGAGTAATGGTTTGAAAGTCGAAATGTCCGCCTGGAGGGACGACGGCCCGCCGGTTTTCCTGCTGTTTTGAGGCTACTATAAAACGACTGTTGGCCGACTATATGTCGGCGTCATTATGCCTACCTAAAGCCGCGCTCAATCCGACGATTTCGCGGCTTTTTAGTATAGGAACGGTAAATCGTCGGTAAAGGGCTGGTAGAGTAAGGGTTTGAGAGTCGAAATGTCCGCCCGGCGGGAAGACGGTCCGCCGGTTTTCCGACTGTTATGAGGCGACTATAAAACGACTGTTGGCCGACTATATGTCGGCGTCATTATGCCTACCTAAAGCCGCGCTCAATCCGACGATTTCGCGGCTTTTTAGTATAGGAACGGTAAATCGTCGGTAAAGGGCAGGTAGAGTAAGGGTTTGAGAATCGAAATGTCCGCCCGGTTGGACGATGGCCTACTGGTTTACCGACTGTTACGACACGAATGAAATACGACCCTCATCCAACACGTTTGAGAGTCGACTTAACCGCCTGTCAGCAAGAGGTCCGACGCTTTTGAGACGATCAAACCTTAACTCGAGGCCCGACGGTTTTGCGACGGTCAAGCCTTAACTCGAGGCTTCATTCGCTTATAGTAAAGGATACTGATACCTAGTATTGAAATTTCTTTAATACATTTTCAATGAAAATCACTTTAGAATTTGTACTTTGAATATTTCAAGAACCATACAGGTTCAGCATCAATTATAACAATTTCAAATATTAAACAATGTATTCGATATTACACGACTAGTCTAATGGAAATATTAGCTGCCTAGCTAATTGGTTTCAACAAAAAGTAAAATTTTTCAGGGCGAGTATAATATTTACATCAATTAAAGCATTTATTAATATTCATTGTTAATATCTTCGATGTGGCCAGTTACTATCTCTTAAATTACAAAAATCTTAATGAAAAATATTATTATACGCCTCCAGATTTTTTTAAGGAAAAAGAAAATCATACAATTCTAAAAGGTATTATTTCACACATTTTTCTCATAAAATGTTTGAAACCGCATAAAAATTCCGTAACTAAAACACTTTGAGATCTATTTTGGAATTCAGTATTATTTTCACAACCAAAAATCTCTAAAATACTTAATAAATAAGGTTTTTGAACTCCAAGCGCCCCAAAACACTTGCTTCTTTTATATTCAAACAAAGAAACTGAAGGTATACATAAACGTTTAAGTTTTGCTTTCACTTTGTAGGGATGTGGTTCCCAGCAGATGAGAAGCTAGGTAAAAAGCAAAGGCTTATGCATAAAACTGAATCTAAGAGGTAGATAAATTGATAATTCAATAACAAAATTCAAACCTTACGTGACAAACGAAGACGTTTCTAGTTTATATAGTGTGACAAAGAACCTTAGCGATGAAATTAAAAGTTAGCAAGCCTTGAACTAATCATTTTTAACCACAAAAATCTCGTTTAAACCTTCTAACGACCCAGCCGCGTCAGAGATACTGGAAAGGCTGACTTGCTTTCGCACTAGCAGCGCCCTCTTCGATGTTGACGTGCATGGCGTTACCTTAGTTAGGGGGAAGGAGTTGGTAATCAATTGGCAAAAATTGTGTTGGAATTCTTTTGACGGTAGGCAAGCCTACTTTAAACCATCTCAGTTCCAACTGTCGGATAAATGTCGGTAACTAAACGGCCTAAGAATAACTCTGCTTTTAAATTTACTCTTCTTAAACGTCACCATACCGACTAGCGCGAGAGAGTCGGTAATCAATTGGCAAAAAATAAGTTGGAATTTTCTAGACGTTAGGCAAGCCTACTTTAAACCATCTCAATTCCAACTGTCAGATAGATGTCGGCATTGCCAACTAAAAGAAGTAGTCGGCTTCATGAGTCGGAAAAGTGTCGGAATAAGCATGGTACAGCCGACTGGACCGTAAACCGACTATTCGACCTTTAACCGACTGTTATGCGGAAGGCTTGTGCTACAGGGGGTATTCGTTAAAATATTGTTACATATCATTAATTGAAATACGTTAATAATACTAAAAATAATACTTGAGATACTAATTAAAATACTGATACTGGGTATCTAAAATATATACAAGTAACTTATGTGGAAAATGTCAAGGATTCTAGTTAATATAACCGTAGGGGGCAGTTTTATAGTCAGGTAGAATTCTAACTTTATCCACTACGACCTGATATGTTTTGGTCTGGTTGATCGTGATCAGAGTGTGATCTTGTAGACGTCTGATTTGAGGACCAATAGGGACTTGAACCGAGTTCATTAGAGGTTCACCTTCATTGTTTACGCCTAGTAGATTCTTCATTGTTTCAAAATTTATATAATTTTCAGTAGAGGCGTTTAAATAAAATCCTTTAACTTTGATAATGTTAGTTTTTTTGCCGGTTTTAGGGTCTAGAATATCCATAGAATAGTTCTTTGGTCCAGCACTCCCCCATTCGCAAATATACGCATCTGGGCCATAGGGTTCTAGTTCATTTTTTAGTTCCCCTAAATAATCGCCTGTGGGTAGCAAATGTGCGCCGTCTGGCGAGAGGTACACTAAACTATCCGTGTCATAATAAAAAACAAAGGTCTCCGACCTTTTCAAGATGTTTTAGTAAATGTAATCGAGCCATAGATGTTGTGTAGCAAGCGATAACTACGTTTGTATGTTTGTGTACGAACTCGTTTTCTAGGATGTGTTCGTACTTTACTAGTACGGTGTTTTCGTTGATTGTTAGTAAACTTTTAACCTCCAAGTCTGGATTTAATATTAATCCGTACAATTTGTTGGCATCTTTGATTAGTTCGGTAGAGGTGTGTCTTGTTTTCTGGCCAAATTTACCCCAAAAAGAGTTGAGCATAAGTTTGGTAAGACATCTGAGACCTTCATTTTTCTCTACTTTAGTGATATCCAGTTCTACACCCTCTTCGTCTTTGAAACTTTTGACATAGTTCTCCTTATCTTCTTGAGTCTGGCAATCTGCCGGGAAGCCGCTAGCTAGGGTTTTGTATTCTAAAAAGGTATTAACATAATCTTTAAACAGTCCTCCCTGTTTTGTTTTGGGGTCGTACTGTGTCACTTTGTATGACCAAGCCTCGTACATTCGTGTGATTGTGTAACCATTCTCTACTGCATGACGTAACTCGTCGACTACCCATGTACCTCTCAATTCTCTTTTTTCAGGAGTATGTTCGCAATCACCTTGAAACTGGGTTTTACAACATGTGTAGCATAATGGAAATGTTAATTTTCCATTAATACGAGCGGGCAGAACGGGATGAATTAGGTTTTGGGCCGGTAATATGTCACATTTAAGAAGACCATCAAACGAAAATATGTCAGGAAAATCGTCTAATATGATCTCAGGATGTCCTATAGGTATCTTGGTGGTTTTATTAATGAATGGGTATAGACTTGTGAAATCCACGTAGTGAATTCGCTCCGATCCTGTTGTTTTATGGTATAGTTTTGTTGCGCAACATCTCCCCCCGAAGAATGCATCACGAGGGTCTAATCTTTTTACTATTTTAGGCATAATATCATTATGGTTTAAAAACTCTATTATTTCGGGTTTATTTACTTTTTCCTTCTGCCATGCGCACTCCCATTTGACATTTACTGTATAATTGAGAGATTCTAATTTGGCTAACATGATCATGCTTCTAAAATATCTGGAATTCAAGGTTTGCGCAGGGTCTCCATGCAAAGCCTTGTTTCTGTTTAAAGGAAAGTGTATTTTACACCCATGATAGAAACACCCCCAATACTCGAATATTTTCTTGTTGATTTCACAAAATCCGTCTACTTTAAGTTTTTTGATTCTGGTTTCTTTCCCTCTAAAGGAGGATTGGATAGTTATGTTTCTTTTGTGTGCAGTCCACTCTAACCATTCTATAGCCCCTATCGACTGATTTTCGCTAAGTCTATAATAATTAGCGGGTATGATGCCTATAGTATCAGGTTTAAGATAATTTCGGCGAAACACGTGAGAGCACACGCCAGGAAGAGTAATTGCGCCGCAATTAAATGGATCTACGCCAGTTACTTTAATGAGTAGCGTACGGAAAGTTAAACATCCTAGGAATAGTAAAACCGTATCGTTCTCTCAATAATAATTGAGTTCACTCAGGAAGTCGAAACCGTGACCTTTACTATCCTCGGAGCTATGCCATTTTAAGAAGATATCTAAATTTTTCCTTGTAAAATATTGACAACCATAAGCTTCGATAGGGGGGAAATTAGTTTCTATAACATAGTTGGTTTCATTCTGTCTATTTACTTCAAAATTATGTTCTACAACATTGAATAAAAAATGTGGAAAATACCCTTTGGCTACGTCGGGTATACCAAAAGTAGAGGGAAACTTTGCTAAAGCTACAGGGATGAAATTATAGGAATCAAGAAATAGCAAGTTAAACAATTTCATTTCTAAAATTCGAGTTCCGTTAATTTTCAAAGATGGAACGAATTTTTCATCTCTATTTATGATTTCTCGAATTAGTAACTGATTATCATAATTACTGCCATAGTGAGACAGTATGATGACGTTCTTAACGGCATGCAACTGCATTAAATAATCTAAAAATAAAGCTATAGGATTACCGCCTGAAAATTGTTGCTTACGCTTACCAAACTGACTACACATATTACAGTTAAAATTTAGGGATGTTTCATCTATACAATGCTCACACACGGTTATGCTGACTAATAGGATAGCCTGGTGTTCATAGGCTCTAGAGGACTGCAAAGGCTTTGGGAAAACTCCAACTCCATAGAAAGCCAAGGGACTCCCTCATTTTCGGTCGGAGTTGGAGTTGGGTAAAATAAATAATTTGGCTTTGGGTGGCTTTGGGAATATTATCTCTGAAATGGAACGGGGTCGGAAGGGAGTGGAAATATTTCGAAAACTTATACGGGAGTCGGTCGGGACTGGATTATTGTTGGATTCAGGTGGCTTTGGCTGGCGTTGGCATTTATAGTATCCAAATGGAGTTGGTGGCATTGAGAGCCAGCCTTATTTTATTCAACCGGAGTTGGGTGGCATTAGTGATATTAGTCAGTTTTTCCTCTTTGAATTTTCCACGCGGTGGTTTGGCGCAAGCGGGATGCATGAAGTTCAACCCCACACAGACGGCACATGACGGTCGCGGCTGGTACAGCCGTTCTTCCGCAATAAAAATCAAATTCATTGCTGTGCGAGAGAAAACGAAACTAAAACTATTTGTTCTTTTTAATTTAGAGAGTCATACATTTTTCCGTCGCCTTAGATTAAACGTAAAAAGGAAAACTACAATTATAAACAATGTTCGAGTTTATAATAAAAATAATTGAAAAAATGCAGTGGGATAACGTTGGAAAACCTTCATAATATATAAGTTCATAATATACCACACGGCCGGCTGGGAAACGTTGGGGTAAATATAAATGAAAATTGGTTAGGTTAAATGCTTTTGTGTTTGGAGTAAGAAAGGTTTTTTGAAGCTCTCATTGGCTTTGGCAGAGATGGGAAAACTTGTCGGATATCTCATTAGTTTGGTCAAGGATTTGAAAACTTGTCGCATATCTCATTGGCTTTGGCAGGGATTATTAGAAAACTTGTCGGATTTCTCAATGGCTTTCGCAGGGATTGGAAAAATTGTCAAATTTCACATTGGCTTCGGCAGGGATTGGAAATATTATTGAATTTATCAATTGGCTTTGGTAGGGATTGGAAAGATTTTTAAATCTGTCAATCGGCTTTGGCAGGGATTGGAATTCGTGTGAAACTTCACAATTGGCTTTGGCAGGGATTCAAAAATGAAATGAACTTTAGTGTGGCGTTAGGGAGGAGTTGAAAATATAACAATGTCGTTAGGGTGGCAGTGGCGTTTGTGAAAATTTTACCATTGGAGTTGGCTGGCTTTGGGAATGACTTTTTTCAGTTTGCAGCCCTCTAATAGGCTCCTAACTTTTCCTGACACACCTTCGTTTGCACGCATTCTACGTCAAAGAAAATGTACATAAGATTTGGCTGATTAGGTCTAGGCTTTTTAACGGATGGCACTTCCAGAGGTTTGGCTTTGATAACCTGGATATAACATAAGTGATTGCTGGGCTGATATTTCTTACAGACCTGGCAATAAATCTCATCACACGTATGCATCTCAGTTCTTCGGGAAAAATCAATAATTTTTAAACAGTCTTTACAGTGAAAAAGGCGCTCACATAGGGACTTTTTACTGCTGGAAGATGCTAAGTGGCTTTGATAGCAATCATCGCCTAAGAATTTCCGTAAGCAAGACTCACAAGCTATCTGGGAACCTTGGCAGATAGTGGGTCTCATGCAACTAAAACAAAAGTCATTACATTTATGGGACTGTATTCGCCAATAGGGTACGAGACATTTTTCGCAGAATCGGTCGTGGCTAAAAAGTGGCCTTAATTTTGTAATAACGTTATAATGGTTATTTTCATTCAATAAAAAGAGGCGGGGCCTAGTATCATATGGATCATTTTCGCCTAAAATCAAAACAGGGACGCTATTTTCGAATTTGTAGACGAAAATCGAATATTGATTTAAATAAGATTTGAACCTTTCAAACGATTCGGCAGTCCCACACTCACTAACTTTTACATCGGCCTTATAACATAAATCTAAAGCCTCAATTCTTTGTAGTGTGCCCTTTGGATCTATTTTAGATATAGTTACATATCGCGTTTTTAGAGTCTTGTCACCCGTTGTATCGTCGGCATAAGCTCTATGAGTCATAGCTACACATAACGCTTGAGCTAAACACAGGTTGTCAGAATTGACTATACGTACAATACCTCGTCTATCTTTACAGAATAGATTGAAAGGTTTAATCCCTCGTGCTACAGGGCGCCCTTTACCCTCCGGTATTCTTACAATGCTTAATAATTTTAACAGGACCTAGGAAAAATGCTTCCATTTCGTCATCATAGAGCATAACACTTAGCTGGTCAAAAAGAATACTGGGGTCTACTTGATCAGCTCTTCTAAAGGATAATTCTAGTTCAGACCTACAAATATTCGCCGCACTCTTTAAAGTAATTTGGACGTAGTCTGTAGGTCTATACTTACTAAGGATGCATTTGGTTACGGTACATACACTAGCGACGGGATCGTCAGTAACTCTAAGTACTACCTCTCGGCCATACATGTTAAAATGTTTGTAAAATCTCTCACTTTGCCCTATTATCTCGCAAGAAGGTACGTTGTCAATAGGTGCGGGTTGGTCCGTTTCTCCTCCTCCCCATTGTACGTCGATATCATCGTCAGAAAGCGTCTCTTCAGAACCGTTCTCCCTCTCCAAGGTATCGTTCAATAGTATCTCCTCTGCGGGTGGTCCTTGATCTTTTCCGTCTAAAAATGCGGCTATCTCTTTGTCATATTGCGAGCTGTTGAAGTCGGCGATTTGAGCTTCTTCGTGTATACCCAGCTCAATTTCTTCTTGTCGTTTCGCTAGGCGATCTACATATTCAGTTCTTAAGGGACTCGGAATTAGATCCCTTAGGTTTTCCAATTCTTCTATGGTATTACAGTCCTCTGGTCTATTTATAGTCAGTTCGTTCAATGTTGTACGGAGAGTTTCAGGATCCATGTTTATCTTTCGATGTTTGAAGATCGACTGCGTATTTTGATCATTTCCTAAGCCGCTTTTATACTAA
Organism: Phalangium opilio; assembly: GCA_019434445.1. Lineage (NCBI taxonomy): Eukaryota > Metazoa > Arthropoda > Arachnida > Opiliones > Phalangiidae > Phalangium > Phalangium opilio. The sequence continues at coordinate 492,116 of JAEQBA010002017.1, read as the reverse complement.
ATTTCTTAATAGACACGCCTACATTCCTCAATAATTTAACAATAGCCTTTATTACCTGATCCTATCAGTCACCAGATGTTTTCACACAATGCATTTTCGGAGCCAGGCCTGTTAATAACAAAATAGCGCTGGCTTTGCTTTATGTCAAATAAATTGTCAACAGAAGAGCGGATTATAAATAGAATTTTGGTATAAACACCGCAAATAAGGAACAATTTTATTGGGGTAATAAATGAAAAACATGGTGTGTAAAAACTTTCTAGTGAGTCTCAATTGTGACAATATCCTTTGTTGTCTTCAAGTCTGATAAATAATAACGTTCCGAATTTCTCTAACAGGTCATAAAAACCATTGTACATTTTTCAAAAAAAATGCCACCTTAAGCTAACTAAATTTCTTAATAGACACGCCCACGTTATTCAATCGTTTAACAATATCTTGATTTATTGCTTATCAGTCATCAGATGTTTTTCTCTTTATGCATTTTCGGACACACGCCTGTTAATAGTTTACCGATTTTATAACAAAAGAACGTTGGATTTGCTTTATGTCAAATAAATTGTCAAGAAAAGAGTGGCCTATAAATAGATTTTTGGTATAAACACCGCAAATAAGGGACAATACTTGTAATAAATAAAAAAACAGGGTGCGTAAAGCGTTTCTAGAGATTCTCAATTGTGAAAATATCCATTGATATCTTCATGTCTGCTAAATAATATGGTTCCTAATTTCCTTAATAGGTCATAAAAACCATTGTACACTTTTCAAAAAAAAATGCTAACCTATGAAAAGATAGTTTCTCACGGTCATGAATCACACTGTGAATGTGTAGGAGAGACGTCAGCCTACACAATTAAAAAAAGCAATGAATCACAAAATAGATTCCAATGAAAACAATGAAATAGCACTGGTCAACCACCTCCTAAAGCCCTTGCCTGAACGTGTTTACGGAATAGGTAATAAAATATTTCATCAACCAGCTAGCAACTAGACACTTACATATAACATATTTAATTCCTTAAGAGGCCAAATTTCGAAACTTTTAAAGAAGAGACAATGCCAATCGAAATCGTATTCGTTATGAAAAGGTTTATCAACGGAATGAAATTCTCAAAACAAGTCCAAACATTATGCGTCTTTCGCAGGATTAGAACAAAAGACCTTTCTCCACCGATGTGTATAACAAAAGGCGTAAATGTATGTACTACCGAAATGCGATTGATTGGGTTAATTTGTGATTAATGATAATTTTCGCTACTTGCTAGTGTAGTGATAGAACTGTAATACCTTTGAAAAAGGACACAATTGACTGTGAAAGGCTTGTAAATAAAGGAAGCTAAACCCAATGCCATATGGTCTGATTTGGGTAAAGAATTCTAGTGCTTTGTGAGAATGACTGAAACAAACATGGATTTGAGCCCGATTTTTCTACCAAAGTATTCTTAATCTCGTCAAAGTTCTGTATAGACTGAAAGATCTGACAAGAAATAATATTAATGTTTTACTCTACCCAACTTGTTAACAATGTTGAACCCACAACTATTTAAGATCGGCTTAAGAGACTTCATCGAGGGGGAAAATCACAATATATTGTATGGTTTGCGATAAAAAGGTTAAAAAATGTACTGTTTTTTAACAAATGTTTTGATTAATCCTAGATTGATACAGCGTTTACTTGAGATGTAAGCACTGAAAGTTTTTGATTTAGCTGCCAGATTGAAGGTAAAATGGGGTATTTAGGATAGCTTTGTTACATTATTTGCTATGTTAAAGATGATAAAAGAGCGTTATTTCGGGCATCTTTAAAAAAAGAACGAAATTAGTCTCCTATAGTTCTGGAAAAATACTCATATATCTTCATGGTTTCGGTTAACGCACCAAAAAGGCCTTTTAAACTTGTCAGGATAATGACTGCGGGGCAAACCCCTTGAATTAAATGTTTCGTGGTAGGAAGAGTCACCAACTAACAAAACAATAAATCAAAAAATAAATTCCATTCAAAACAATACAAATGGTTCGACCATGCCCCTAAAAGCCATCACGTCTGAACGAGGTTACGTATAAATAAACAAGTTGGGAAAGCCAAAATATTACCTCTCCGAGTGGAGATGACTATCACTACCCCTTAAACAACCTAAGTATATGCATCTATCGCTTTTTTAATTCTTTGCAAGTGCAGGAATTCAATTTTAAAATAGTCAATTGTTCAAGCCTTTTCAATATCTCTCAATTGCTGTGGAAACTCTACTCTCTCGCTATACCTCAACCGTATTCTTAGTCTACCAGTATGATTTGTAACATTTGTCCATATCAAAGCTGAATCATACCTCGCCACACAAAAAGCAAATGTCCCCAAAACATGGAGGCCACAACCCAATCACACATAAGCTAGGCTCGTACTTGTCCATCGCCTTCGATTATTTCACTAATATTAGCATTATCATTTTGTACATTATTGGGTTCCTCATTAATAGATATGCCTACGCTTACGGTACTTTCAATAGAGCTTTTATTTAATGCGTCATCTTTCGCAGAATCATGGCCAACTGGCCTCGCGGTAGGACCAACATTGGGTGTGCTAGAACCTGTTCCCGAGACAGCCTTTTTTTTCAGCTGCTAACACTCTTCTCCTTTCATTTTCTCGTTTCCTAAATTCAGGATCTGACCTTTTTGCCCTCATTCTTTCCCTTGCTTTACGTTTCCTGATTTCCTCTTTACTTAAATTATTATCCTCCTCCATTTTATTATTCAGTTAAATACTCACAAAATCCGCAAAAGCAATCCCCTTGCAAGACTCTGTAACGTTTGAAATATTATTTTCCGAAGAAAGTTATTACAGAAGATTGAATTATGAAGTACTGCCTTTGAAATTCAAATAAAGAATGATAAAAGTGCGTAAAAAAGGTCTTTCACAAATAGGGGGCGTATAAAATAAACAGCATTTTTTTATATTTAAAAAATATTCTTAGATTGTCAAATACTTTTTTCGCCGTTGAATTTTTTTAACACCAGCTTGTAATCTAACTGGGAGTAAGATGAAAGGAGTAGAAGCTTATCTGTCTTAGGAAATATGAAATTTTATCTTAACAGTTCGTTAAATCATAAGTTTATAACGAAAAAACGCGGAAGGGGAAAACGAGCAGACAACAGCGATTTTTGGGGGTAGAAGGTTAAGAGCGCCATCTGTCGTCCGTGCCAAAGTTGAACTTCCACTCGAAACGCAATGAGAAAGTGGATAAAATAATGCCATCAGCTATTTAACTGCGTCGATATAATTAACGACTTGACATGCGCTTAACACTGGCTTCTATGAATCCTATTTATTCTTGGATAATAGGAAACTTGGTAGACGTAACAGTCTGTACCAAGTACGCAAGCATCCTTCAATAAATGTCTGGCAACATTGTGGTACGCATGGTACAACTAAAAAATAGGATGTGTATTTATCTTTCGACTCACTCCAAGTCGTTAAGCAATCTTTACAGAGGATTTGAAACACTACCATAATTCATAGTGTCTCGAATCTCTATGTTCCTGTCCATTATGAACAGTGCTGAGAGAATGATACATCAGAAAGAGCCATTCAAATCGAATTGCCGAAAATATTATCCATATTTTCATTTCATATAACAAAGAAAATAAATTATTATGGTTTAGAGAGGAGCTTCCCATTTTGGTTGTTATTTTCAAAAATATATTGCAATGCACGGGCCTTGAAAGATATAGGAGGCAATGTAGGAAATATAACGCAATGCACGGGACTTGATAGATATAGGAGGCAATGATTTAACGACTTCGGTACTTGGGTTTATCTTTAATATTTAAATAAATATAATTATTTTTAATTATTTTAATCGCCAGTAAATAACTTTAAAAATAGTTAAATCGTTTAAAATAAAGTTGTTCATAATATCTTTCGAAACTTTGCTAATATTGACGTTTAAAGTGAAGGGTACCCTTCTTGCCCGCTTTCTTCAAATTTTGGGGTATATATACGATCCGTTTCCATTATAATAATAGATAAAAACGCATTCGCGTGAACCTTTGGTGGAAGCCCTGCCATTGGGAGGCTAGACGTTTCTCGTAACCCTAGCTGATCGCCGCGTATATCTTAAAACCAAATAATAGATAAAAACGCATTCGCGTGAACCGATGGTGGAAGCCCTGCCATTGGGAGGCTAGACGTTTCTCGTAACCCTAGCCGCTCGCCGCGTATATCTTGAAACCAAACTATGATGGTGGAAAAGAAGCCAGAATGTACTGACCGGCGTCCATGTAAAATGGACAAAAGACCTGAAGATGGTGGTGCATAGAAGCTGGTGTCAATGTGGAATTGACGAAGAACAGAAGATGGTGGTGCTTGGAAGCAAGCACGTACAGACTAGTGTCCATGTGGGATGGACAAAGACTAGCAGATTGTGGTCCTTAGAAGCCAGTTAGTAAAGACTGGTGTTGGTAGATGAATGACCAAATTTCCGTGAACCGCGAACGCGTTCCGGAAATCGGGTATTTGTTTGCTCCGATTTGTAAACTGCGAACGCGGTCACGTGGGGTCTGACAGACAGACAGACACACACACACACACACACACACCCACACACACAGACAGACACGGCCGATGTAATACCTCTCACGTGACATACGTCACTCGGAGAGGTAAAAACTGATGGGGATAAATCCTTTTGTTATGGATCGAGTTCGACCTCTTCCCCCTCCCCCCTTTTAATGTCATAAAACCAGGTAGGTGGTCCAATTAAAAAAAGGACAATAAATTCCAATGTATCTAAAAAAAGCTATGAGCATCAGACAACAATCGAGGGAAGCACCACCCTAAATTCTGAACATCTCAAGAATGAGCGACCCTAACCACTAATACTAGTGTTATCATATTAAATTTAATCAAAGCAGTCGTCAAATTTTGTAACTATTGGTGTAAAAACCCGTATTTTTCATGATATTCAAATTTACTAGTAAGGAACAATTTTAATGACGTAACTGAATGTTTAAACTTAACCATTTCGTAAGATTTCTCTCTTTTGTTAGTCCGTTTGTACGTTTCGGTTTGTACTATTCCCCCGTTTGTATATACTCTCGTATTGTATCTAGACTCTTGTGCCATGGAGGGGGGTCGTACCCAAGCCCTGCAGGCTTCACTACCCTATCCCTCGAGCCTTATTAAATAAATAAATAAATTGCAACGATAAGAGTAAAGTTAGTTTTGAGGTATAGAAAATTAAATTCCTTAAGTCTGCAACACCATCGCGTTATGTATTGAAATTAATGATTCTGAAATTAATGAAAATATATTTTTCATCGAATCATTTTGATAAATATATTGCGAAAATCATCGCTACATTTTTAGTCATGTGAACTCTTTTTCAAATGACTCGTTTCGTCATTTTAAGGCAACTAAAGAAACAAAGTGAGTTGGATTAACTGAAGTCAGTACTTTTTCAAACTTTGTATGCAATTCTTTGGGGAATTTAGGAAACCCAAATAAGCATTTTTATAGAAAAATGTTGCGTATAATTTTTCCTTCTATTTGCTAGAAATCCACGATTCATGCACTGACATTAGCTAATTGACACTCTGTGTTGTACTTTGAACTTTTCGCTGGTGCTATAATCTGTTTTAGTAAATAGGATGTATGTTTTTTCTAAAGGTGTTAGTTAAAATCTGTGTTTTTCCCTAGAACAGTGTAAATAGCAGTGATATTCTAGTGTGAAACTATGTAGATAATTCGACATTGTAAACATATACTTTGGGTATTTTAATACTCGTGCTCGAATGGATGGACGTTTCCTAAGAAATACTTTGTTTAATTAGCTTAGTCTCTGTATAGTAAAACATCGCTATACTATTTACTGCGAAGAGGGGGGGGGTTAAGAGGTATTAAATTTTTATTTAAATAGAAAAAAATTGGTGAAATTTTGCTAAATCAAGTGTTTTTGGTGAAACAGAGTAATTTCGATAAATTTAGCTAAAATTTATCGAAACGTTTTAATTAATTTGAAATGTTTTTCAAATGACTCGTTCCGTGTCTGTCAATTGTCACGTGCATGACTGATTTCGTGTCGGTGGTTTATTCATTTCCCCATGTATTCCTATGGGTTTTTAAAAATTTTAAATGCTCAATTTCGTTGCGAAAAAATGTAACGTGGTTGATCAAAAACGTTTCGATTGTTTTTTACTTTTAACACGAAATGCGTTGTGAATGATGCTTCTTTCAATACCGTTTTTACGTTTTCCACAAATTTTTGATTTACGCTGCCGATAATTTTGATAAATATAGTACGTTTAGGTCAATGCTTCGGTCTAATGATATATTGCCTTTCTGTTGACGCAAGGAAACATCTTAAACTTGTTGAGACTTGTCCTAATAATGCCCTCGGGGCAAACACCTGTAATCAATTAAATGCTTGAAACCCCATCGTAGGATGAATCACCAGCCCCCATTAATAAAGCAATAGATCACTCTAAATATAAATTCCATTGATTCAATACAAATGGTTCGACCCCCCCCCCAAAGCCATTAAGACACGCCTGGACATGTTTACGTATAACTAAAAAACAGATGGAATGTCTTAACACGTTGGTAGTGAGTCATAAATCACTCTAAATATAAATTACATTGATAGCAATGCAAGGAATCAAGTGACATTGCCATGCCCCCCCCCCAAAGACCTTTAGACACGTCTGAACGTGCTTGCGTATAAATAAAAGCTGATTGGGATAAATTCTTTTGTTATGAACCATGTTCGACCTCCTCCTCCCCCTTAATGTCATGTAACCTACACCTGCTGGGTTGCCAAAAGGGGATTTTGTAAACTATAGAGAGTCATTTCAGTTCCGAACTCTGGTGAGAAAGGTTGTTGACAAGGTTAGTAAGAAATCATGTGTTACGGTATATGTAATTCTTTTTTGATTAAAATGTCGCTTAAAATGTGTGCTAATTAGAAAATATATGAAGCAGTCTAGCTATATTCGTGTATACTTTAGTTAGGATCAGCATTTTATGATGTTTTATAGTAATTTTTGTTCATTTTAACTGATTACCAGCTACCAAGTTGTGTAAAAACTGCCGTAATTCCCCTTTTATGATATTAAAATGTGCTATTGTTTTAACCCTGTAACTCAATAACCATTACACAAAAGGAGTACACCCTGAACCGCGTCGTATTCGAACCTTCTTCAATAAACTATGTAAACCCTATCTCAATTAAAACTAGTTCTTTAGTATAACATAAGCATAAATGGAGAGACCTCAAAATCATACAAAGAATAACAACAAGGGAAGGGTAGGTGTAGAAAGGGCCTACTGAACCTATATAAATCACACCATAAATGTATACAATATCATAAAGATATACCAAATAATAACAATACAAAACATGAGTACCTAGAACCGCATCATAGTTTAGTTTTCAATAAAATACGTAAACCCTAACTCAATTAAAACTAGTTCTTTAGTATAACATAAGCATACATGGAGAGACCTTAAAATCGTACAAAGAATAACACTACGGGAAGGGCGTGTGTAGAAAGAGCTTACTTAACCTATATAAATCATACCCTAAATGTACACAATATACTAAAGATACACCGAATAATAACAATACAAAACATGAGTACACCTAGTACCGCGTCGCAACTTAATTTGTAACTGTAATTGGGCAATGTAAACCATATCTCACTTAAAACTAGTTCTTTAGTATAACATAAGCATACATGGAGAGACCTCAAAATCATACAAAGAACAGAGCTGTGCTAATTAATTAGTTAGCTAATTTAATTTCTAATTAATTAGCAACATTTACTAATTGAAAATGGTAATTGAATTTTAATTACCTTAGTGCTAATTGAGAAGTAATTCTAATTAATTAGTATGAATCGGAAAGGCAATTATCTAATTAAAATTTAATTAGATTTAGGATTAACTAATTAGCCAATTGGATTTTCAATTAATCTTTTACGCCAATTTGTTGCAAAAAAATCGAGGAATTAGCTCTTGATTCATCTATTTGAATATGAAAAAGCCTTATTATATCAATGAGGAAACCTTAGTGCTACTCTAAAGTTTTCAGCTTCTCAAATATGAGAGAATAGTAGTAGTACTAGTAGAAAATTTCGTAGTTCGCAACTGCCCCATTTCGAAATTTCGATTGTTTTACCTACTCGAATTCATAGCAGTGCCCATGGATTTACTACTGAGAGTCCATTATAGGAACTGTGGCAAGAAAATGAAGAAATGAGACAAATTTTAACATGACGGAAGGCTCGAGGCTTGTCTCATTTTTCGAGAATAATTCATGCCTTCCGTACCCGTTTTTCAATGGCATTAAAACATTAAACTTTGCATTACCAAAGTACTAAATCCATGGGCACTTTTAAACTTTTATGTTTACTTATGGTTTCTTTTTTTACCTTAATTAGAAAATAGTAATTCTAATTAATTAGTTTGATAAATAAATGTCTAATTTCTAATTGAATTGAATTAGTTTCTAGGTCTAATTGCTAATTGGCTAATTAATTAGTTCATAAATATTTCCCTAATTGCTAATTTGTTAATTAATTAGCTCATCAATATTTCCCTAATTGCTAATTTGTTAATTAATTAGCTCATCAATATTTCCCTAATTGCTAATTTTAATTCAATTAGTTGTCAGCTAATTAGCACAGCTCTGACTAAGAACAACATTACGGGAAGGGTGTGTGTAGAAAGGGTTTACTTGAACCTATAGAATTACCAACACATTATACCCTAAATGTACGCAATATCCTAAAAATACACCTAATAATAACAATACAAAGCATACATCCTTACTGTAGAACTTAGTCTTTGCTTAATTTTCAATAAACTACGTAAACCTAATCTAGTTCTTTAGCATGGCATAAGCATACATGGAGAGACCTTAAAATCATTCAAAAAAAAAAAAACAACATTACGGGACGGGTGCGTGTAGAAAGGGTCAACTGAACCTATAGAATTACCATTAAATCATCCACTAAATGTATACAAGATCCTAAACATACACCAAATAATAACACTATGGAAACTGAATGTCGTCACCAAGTCACATGACGTCGTACCAATACACTAAAAACAAATTCAAATTTCCCGCCAACAATATCACGTGATACGTGCCGTCCCCCCCAACCATATTTTCCCCCTTCAGGCACGGTACCATCTAGAGGAACGAGATAGATAGAAAAGGGGGGGGGCAACAAATGGGGCTACGTAAAGGCCGCCTGTAAACCGAATTAATTCGGTATACAGGCGGCTATACTCTCTCAGGCTCAATCTGAAGTGTTTAAATTTCGCTCTCAAAGCATTATACCACATCTCCTAAATTTTACAATGTGAACTATGAATTTAAGAAAGTATAAATTAAATACCATCAAGCTTACATGCCCTTCTCCTGGTTGCCTTTTTAGATTGGGATATTCCAAAACCAGTTTGTTGGGATATCTATATATTTAAATTTGTGCAAAAATCAGTACCGTAAAAGTCAAAAACCCATGTTTTGCCTGATAAGAGAGCTATTTTAAAAATCATTCCACGCACTTCCCTATCTATAATTAAAGGGTGACTGAAGAGGAAAATCAAGTGATTTTTTATCGATTATATTATTAAAAATAATATGTTTCCATAGTATAAAGTTCAGGAAATATATTTGTTTTTTTTTAAATTCAAATGGATTCAGATTTCCGCATTTTTTTTAGTAATTGGAGTTAATCCCCCTTCCCACGACCAATCACTAGGCATACTCTATCAGACGCAGCTAACAGATCGCAAAAGACCTCGAGATCCGAGAGTAAGCTCAATTAGGCCGAAAACCTTTTCCGTAATGTCAGCCTAAGTTTTGACTAGTTTACACTTTCGATTACGTTTTACATGAAAAACACATCTAATTGATTAATTTCTGGGTTTTACTTCCGACCACATAATTTCGAATATGTCAAAAAATATTTATTGCAAACGAATTCTCTAATGGCCAAGACTCGTTTTCATTAGAGCGATTTGCGAGCAATTTTTGAGAAAACGATGTTATTATTAAGGTTTTTTCATGGATTCTAATAAAAAAAATCACTTGGTTTTTCTTTTTTTCCTCCCTTGAATGAAATTAACATGCTACACGTTCATTCGGTTCTCTACTAGCTCACTAGGTTATGTAATTATACTTATTTAACTCTTGAAAAGGTAACTTACAAACCAAATCTTTTAATGCAATCGCTGAACAAAATACTTCCTAATTCTTTTTTCATGGTAGCTTTTTCCTTGGTTGAAAGAGAATCCTAAGATTCTGCATTTTTGTAATTTGTGGGAAATCAGGCAGCGTGTATTGCAAAGCAAACATAGTTGCAGAACACTCTCCAAAACTGTTAGGAAGATTATCGGCCACCCTATGGGGAATATTTACCAGATTAAATAAGTACCAGATAATATTTTTCGTTACATAATGGAGGCCAATATCTTTTATAGGGAGTTTTTAACTTTACATGGAATTTAATCCGGTAAAAATTAAAAGGAAAGTATCACCCTAAAACTATTTAAAGGGATAGTGAAGCAGGCACACAAGCTATTTTGGATCGATTATGGCTGTTAAAATATCTATAAAAATATTAAAATCACTCACCAAATCGTTTTCGTTAATTACTAATTAATTGGCAAACTTGTTTTTTGAGCACGCTAAGCCTAACCTGATTTTTAAACAAAATGGCGATATGGAGAATTGAAATGTCCGTGTCAAGTTTTGAAAGATTAAAATGTAAAAATATGGCATTTTTGCCTATCCTATAGAGGACTTTCAGTAAATTTTATCTATCCATAGGCTGTAATACAGTCAAAGGCAGGGTTCTGAAATTACTATATAGAGCTTCGAATCTGTTTTCACGTGCAATCCTTAATTCCTGATTGGTCACGGACATTTCAATTCTCCATATCGACATTTTGTTTAAAAATCGCGTTAGGCTTAGCGCGTTCAAATAATAACTTTGCCAATTAAATATAAATTAACGAAAACGATTTGGTGACTGATGTTAATGTTTTTTGGATATTTTAACAGCCTTAATCGATTAGAAATAACTTGTTTGCCTACTTCACTATTCCTTTAAATCTGTGCACGCCTCGGCAGTATGAGCAGGTGGCGAGGGGTAGGACATATGGCGTTTTCGTGGACGGGTATTTGAAATTAAAGAGATATTTTAGGATTTGAAAGCATTTTAGGATGTATTTTAAGATTTCATTTCCAATTTGCTACCATTATTATAGAACAAATTTAGAGATTTTGGGATTTCGTCCGAAGTGTACGGGATTTTGGCTAGTGTCCGAACCAACGGAATGTGATGTTTTCTTACTCTGTTAATGGTTACATTTCACTTACTCTGCCACAAGCCGCCATTGATACTTTTCAAACGTATGAAACAAAACGATACAAATCAACTTACCATGTCATCAATTGCTTTTCTTTTCCTGCCGAGTCATTTTCTGTTTCCCCCCACATGCGTTTTCCGATATGGTTTCAATCTAATATCAGTTGAAAACTTCATATTAGCACATTTTCTCAAAGCTGTATAAAAACGTCTGAACGTTTATCATATTCTATAAAACTTGACATTATGTTTGTACTTTGATCGTTTTCTTCGCCCGCGAGATTAGAATCCCTAATTTTTTTTCAGGTGGGCTTGCCGAATTTTCACTTAAACGCTTCTTCTTTAATATAAAGAAAAATCATTTCATAGCTTGTAAACACACGTCATGAATGACGTCGGCCCAAGTATATATTTATATACATTAAGATAAACTCTAACTTGAAGAAGGGTAAGATGCGGTGATCGTCCATCATGAATGAACTACATTATTTGTGGCAACCGATCATGCATGATGGCGTACCAATCCTTTTTAATCTTTTTTGCGTTGTACAAGACAAAGAATATTTGATGCATGTTCTAATATCCGCATCGCGTCAGGAATCTTTGAACGTGTTCGCCAATCCTTCGAAAGAAGCGCGCAAGTCGGCTTAAACATTAGTGCCCAGTTTTAACAACTCTGTAAATATAATTAAAGTGTCTTCTGTTTCTTGTAATAGAAATAAAGAGTAACACTCTGCTAAGTTGTTAGTAAATCTCAACAAATTACCAACGTCTGAGCTACTTATATATTAAATTGGAATTATTTAAAACCATTAATAATAAGGAACGCATTGACACATTGACGCTCTTCTAGGTTTGAACTTTTTTCGATAACGTCCTTATGGTCTATAATCGAACTGTCTTTTTTGGCATATCTTTGAGAGCCCATAACTCCGAAATGGAGCGTTTTAGCCGAAAATTTCATATCTTTTCTGACGTCTTTGACTCAAAAAACGTCCTAGTTCATTTTTTGCAAACTTTCCAGAAACACACTGTATGTAATTAGATTTAATGTAAATTAAAAGCCAAAAACTGTTAGTTTGAAGATGACATGGAATATATGAACTTTCCAGAAACACACTGTATGTAATTAGATTTAATGTAATTAAAAGCCAAAAACTGTTAGTTTGAAGAAGACATGGAATATATGAACTTCTCTTAGTTGTTGATCCGACCTTGAAGATGGATTTCATCCAAGCGATTTACCCAAAAGCTATGGCGAAAACAATAAAAACGCAGGTTTTAGCTGTGTTTAACGCGTACTACGAAAGTAGTTCTCCGTCAACAAGCATTAGTGTGTCCACAGAGGAGTCTCTGGGCATTTTGTCTTACTACCCTAAACAACCACTGAGATTAACGAAGGGTTCAGAACTACTAAGGTATCTGAAAGACGATCTTCAACCTCCAAAAACAAACGTTCTTCAGTGGTGGAAGGTAAACCTATAGATAAGGAAAATCAAATGATTTGTTTTATGGACTCTTCTCGTATTATGAGATCGATGTATACGGGATTTAACCTAGGCATTTTAAGGGCACGATCATGACCTATAGGTGAACGATGTGTGCCTTAATTTGTTTGTGGCTGACCTCTCCCGTTGGTGATCGCTCTCCGTAGCCAACTCTCCTATAGAAGGGGACGGCAGCCTTGTAAATCCAGTATAGTGTAACATCCATCAAATATCTCGGAATGGTTTTAAAAACCGATATCGATTCAAATCCCATTCATAACGTAAAGGTAGCACCTCCGACAAAACGCGTAACGCGCTGCCATCCAAGGAACAAACTTTCCGTGGCACGCACTGTATGCCAAAATTTTCATATAACACGAGTGTTATTTTTTGCATCTCGTGCTAAATGTTCAACGATATATAGAGCGTGCCACGGAACAAGGCAAGGTGTTAAACGATTGGTTGGAGACGCTACTTTCAAATTGTGCATGAAATGTGAATCGAATTTGATTTTTAAAACCATTCTTAGATGTTTCCTGGATGCTCCACTATGCACAGAACTCTTTTTATTAATATTACAATGATAGATTAAATGTCACTTGACTTTTTTAAAGACACGGCTATTCGAGATGGTATGAACTATAATAATAACATTGTGGTTTTCAATATTATCAGTCGTATATAATAATTCTCTTCGAGAACATAAGGAGCAAGGTTACTAAACGGAATAACATACGCGGTAAATAGTACCCTCTATTAGCGCTTGTGAGTTTTTGGCCCATGTCAAGACGAGGTGGGTTGATTGCTTAGGCTTTTGTATCGAATAGATCTGGAATTCACCCCAACTGAATTTCGATAAGCATGAAAGTAAACATTAAGTGTGAGCCTTTGAAGAATAATATGTTACCGAACTAAAGTATAAAAGGATACATTGTGTCATCCTTCGGCTATTATGAGCTTCTGATATTACACGTTAATTTTTGTTGCATATACACATGTTAATTTGAACTATATGGAAATGTATCAAACCGGGTCACCTGTCTAAAACGAACCTTTTTGGCTTTATGTCCTGCAAGTTCAGCATAACCTTTTACTTACTAGGCTAATGAAGATACTTATCCGGGAGTTGCCAACATGGCAAGGGACTTCCTTGCCATTCCTGCAACTTCGGTTCCTTCGGAAGAAGTTTTTTTCCAAAGGATCGAATCTTGTCACGCGTAAGAGAGGAAGCCTTAATCCAGAAACAATCTCTAAGATGACGTGTTAAAAATGTGGTGGAACAAATAGTTGGAAAGACTCATTAAAATTGAAGAAAAGTAAATAAAGACTATTAAAGCTTTCATGTGTCCGGTTATCGATAATTTACTTCGAAAATATTTCCACAACGCAAAAGTACTTTTCAAGCCCGGTAATCAAAGACGTTAAGTTCTCACACACTTATTTCACTTTGCCCACTAAAACCTGTGTAATTTTGCTATTATTAACATGGTATTTGATGAATATAAGGTGGTATAGAGTGATCCATAAGGCGAAAATATCACAGATATACTTTTTTTAGTGCTTGGAAGACAGGATTTTGCAGCATAGTCCACCTTAAACGTAATAACTATGCCATTTCGGATTTAATCGAAAAAATGGTGACAATAAGTGAGCTCGGCGATACGATATAATGAAAGTCTTCCATAAATATCTGATACGGAGAAAACTATATACATATTAAATTCCTCAAAACAATACTAGTAACAATATTCCGGATGTATGTATACAAGAAAAAAATTATTAGGTTATTTTTTACAAATCTTAAATCAAAAAATATTACGCTAAAAGTTAGACATTAAAGCAAGTGGATTTTGCAATAGAAAATATGTTGAATTTAACCAAACATAGAGTACGACCTTTTTTTCAATATATATTTTTTCGGAAAATTTTGTCGATTGAACGCATTTGTCGGTTAAAATCCTACTAACATTATTCAGTCTCAAAAAATATCGTCTAAAAATTTGTTTTGTTTGAACTAATAAACTTCTGAAAAATTTTTGATTATTTGTAGTTAATCGTATTTTTCGGAAAAATCGGTCAAAAAACCCCGAGCCCTACCCACGATACAGTTCACATGGCTCTTAATATCACTGTAAGTGTTATATTTTTGTAACGGACATTCCCTAATGTGCTTCCCAATTTAAGTACTCTAAAATTAACTAACCCCATAAGTAATAATTTTTCTATGTACAAATACTAACCTAAACAGAACCTGGCTCAATAAAAGAGATAAAATTTACCTGATCTATTTTTGTCTCATTATTTCTTGCCCTGCGAACCTCAGCTTTTAAGCGGTTACAGGGGAGAAATAATTGGCGAGCTTGCCAGGACCACGAATATTTCGTGTGTTAGGTTAGATTTAATTTAAATTTAATTTAATATATTGGATAGCCTAGGCTTAGAGCCGTAGTCTCGAACTTTTAGGCTTATCGGGTTGTGAGGTTTTTTCCCCTCCGATAAACCAGTTTGAACCGGTTATAACATGTGGCGTAGTATGAGCAATGCAGCCCCGGATTCGGACAGCGAATCGGACGCTCCCCCCGTCAAATAGGTTAGCCAATCAGAGAGAGACTCGGACTAGATCATGTGATCTTCACCGTCTCGCCGCGTGACGCGCTTTGGTAGAACGAAGCCCTGCACAAAGTGATCGTGATCTACCCGCGTGTTTTAGTCAGTTACGCCTCTCTGAACGTTTTGTTCCCGTTACTATTTCTCAACCACCAGCTATGAGTAATCCGCCCGTTACAGTAAGTCAAACTGGTTATCCATTTTCTAATATTAATCCTAATGTACCGCGAATTAGGTTTAATGCTACACAGACAGGTGTAATCCCCTTTTCTGTTGCGCCTTCACAACCGAGGCTTACCACTAATACGCATTAGTTAGTGTGCCTAGCTCTAATGTGACTGTTAACACTAGGCCTATGACAAGTACTACTTCAGTGTTAGGACAACAGCCTGTGGTTATCACAAGTAGTTATCCTTCCACTAATCCATTTGTGAACATACCACCAATTTCAAACATTTCCTCAGTGTTAGGTCTACCTACAAATTCTGGTCCTTCACACTTGGTTCCTCAAGGAACTTTACCAGTAGCGGGTCGGGGTTCTGTAATTTCCTATGGATCTTTAAATTCCACCCCTTTTCACCCATTTTTGCCTGTTCCGGCACCAGATCCAGCATATGTCACGTTAAGTGCTAAGCTTATGGAATTAACCGACTTAGTATCTACTTATGTAGCTTCTAGTGCCACAAGCAATTTGAATGCTACTGCAGCTTCAAATATGTCACATGGTGCTAGGGTATTAAAACCAGATTTTAGATTTAACGGTAATTGTGCAGAAGCTGCCAATTTTCTGTATCAATTAGATGGTTTCCAATTGTTACATTCCTTAACTGACATAACTTACATTGATCTTTTAAGATTAATGCCTACTTTAATGGTAGACGGAGCACGTGTATGGTATCGGCAGGAGAGGATGGAGGGGGAAATGTTTTTACCTAACTTTAAGCTAAGATTTCAGGCTTACTTTATGTCCGAAGACAAACAACGGTTTATGAGGACAAAATTAATTACTACCAAACAAAGTCAGGATGAAAGTGTAGTTCAGTTTATTGAACGCATGAAAATATGAATTTTGCTTTACGTAATCCTTTCAGGGAATTGAAATTACTTCCCTTGTTGGAAGAAAACTTACGTCCTAACATTAGTTTGTACTTACAAAGAAATTACAATACCTTTTCTGAACTAAGCTTACATGCTCAGACCGTAGAATCTCGACTTAGCGCTTGTCAAACTAGAGTAACTTCTAGTTCTTCCAGAAGTGATAGTTCACGTAGTGTGACCACAACTAGTCGGAGTACCCAATCCACGTCTTGTAGCTCTAGGCTAGTATGTCATAAATGTGGGAAGGCGGGACATATCCGACCTAATTGTCCAAATTCTAAGAGGAATAGACCAGCTTCTCCCTCTAAAACCAAGGCACCACAACCTAGTAAGAAGAAAAAGGGAAACTTGATAGCAAGGAGGATAGTAGAGGGTCCCTTTCTTGCAATTTCAAAATCCCTCCTAATTCTTATATTTTAGCTTCTTCTAGTGTTAACCCTCATACTCATGTTTCATTTGCCTTGCCTTCAAACTTTCCCCATACTAGACTTATACTAGCTAGAGTAGACCAGGGTTCTGATACTAGTTTTATATCAACTAAGGCATACTCAGACATCCTTATGGACCTTCATGACACAGACTCTGATACATATACACAAAACACCGAAGATTGCATCTTTTTGCCAAACGGGCAGTACTTCTTTACTAGTGTTAGTGTAGAATTGGAATTCACTATTTGTGGGACTTCATTCACACAATATTTCCACATTGTCCCTGATCTGTTCTGTGAGATCATTTTAGGCGCGGATTTCCTTATGAGAAACTAAGCTATCATAGACTTCCCTAGTGTAACGGTAACTTTGTTAGGTAAACACTATTCTTTGTTACCAGCACCACCGATCTCAATTGGTACCATTGAATCGGCTAGTGAACAGCAAGACATTAGTCCTGCAGTAGCAGAAAGTACTATGACACCAATACAAATCCAGGAACAAAAACAGTTGTTGTTGAAGTTTCCTGCGGTAACTACAGCTAAGCCAGGTCGAACTCACATGACTACACATACTATAGATACAGGAGATAGTAAGCCTATAAGTACTCTTGCCTATCGATGTACAGAAGCAAAAAGAGCAATCACTAAGGAACATATAGACAAAATGTTCAAGGCAGGACAAATACGTCGTTCCCGAAGCCCCTGGTCCTCCGGAATTTGCCTAGTACCTAAAAAGGAAGGTGAATGGAGATTCTGTATCGACTACAGACCTCTTAATAAGGTTACTAAACCAGATCCCTTTCCTCTTCCTAAGGTAGAAGACATTTTGTTAGGCCTAAATAAACCAAAGTACATAACTTCGTTAGATTTATTGAGTGGGTACTTTCAGGTTCTTATGGATCCTGATAGTATTTGCAAGACAGCCTTTGCTTCCCCCTTTGGAAAGTACGAATTTGTGGTGATGCCCTTCGGCTTGTGCAATGCACCCACCACTTTTCAAAAACTCATGGATGAGGTGTTTAGAGATAAATCTAAATTTACTATTTTTGTTTATTTAGATGATCTTATTATTACTTCCCGTACTTGAAAAGAGCACCTTAATGCATTACAATATGTTTTTAGACAATTAACTAAGGCTGGTCTTACTCTGAACTTAACGAAGTTTCACTTTCCTAAACCGTCTACATGTTAACCCAGCTAAAACCATAGCTATTAAGCAGTTTCCCAGACCAACAGATGTTAAGTCTCTGTCGCGTTTCTTAGGCTTTACGGGATGGCATAGTAGGTTTGTACCCCATTATGCGGAGATAGTAGCTCCTTTGTACCGTCTTAAGCGTAAGAACATCCAATGGGTCTGGAGTGAGCAATGTGAAGAAGCCTTCTTAAAATTAAAAGCAGCTATAGTACATGCTAATGAGCATCCAGTTTACCATTATGATCCCAGTAAACATACGTACCTAACCACAGATGCCAGCAACATTGGTTTGGGCGCTATGCTTAGTCAAAAAGAGGGAAAGATAGTATACCCTATAGCTTACGCTTCTACCCTGCTTAATGCAGCGGAAAAGAACTATTCCACATATGAGAAAGAATGCTTAGCTATATTTTGGGCTATTAATCGATTCAAGCATTTCTTAGATGGGAAGGACTTCACAGTGATCACTGATCATAAAGCTTTACAATGGCTTTACACACGCACTGACCCTTCATATCGCATATTACGTTGGATTATGTATCTAGAGACTTATAAATTAAAGGTAGAATATCGTAAGGGCGTAGAAAACGTGGTCGCGGACGCGTTGTCCAGAGATATTCCTCCAGAAGGCTATGTGTTAGGAGCTATACTTAGGCCTAGACCTAATCAGAACGCTATGGCTCCTCCAATGCCTCCTGTCATGGATACATTTAATTTAGCGGATATTGCGCGTGAACAGGCATTGGATCTCTCCATTCAAGCTTTAAAGACAGACTTAGAGACGAATGATAGGATCAATCCCCTATTCGAAGTCGTCGATGGTTTAGTCTATAGGAGACGGTATGGTAACATGCCACGTAAAATATACCTGCCTACTAACTTAAGACCACAAGAGTTGCACCTATTCCATACACATATGACTGCGGGACATAGAGGTCGAGATAGCACTTACGAACGTGTTCGATTCAGATATTAATGGCCTACACTACGTAAGGACGTCGCCTTATTTGTTGCCACTTGTTTAATGTGTCAGCAATATAAGGGACAGAACCGCAAAACACCCGGTTTAATGCATTCGACCGTCGTCGAACAACCTTGGAATTTGGTAGGCGTAGATATCTTGGGTCCCTTACCTCTTAGTCCTACGCATAACCGTTATATTTTAGTGAATGTGGATTATTACACACGCTATGTGCAAGTAATACCTTTAAAGAACATTACAGCTGAGACAGTCAGTAAGACTCTCAAAAGTCTTATACTGCGTTGGGGAGCCCCTAAGGCTATGCTTTCTGACAATGGGACGCAGTTTGTGTCCCGGGTTTGGAAAGATACGTGCGCACTCTTCAACATTACTTG
This sequence comes from Phalangium opilio, assembly GCA_019434445.1. Lineage (NCBI taxonomy): Eukaryota > Metazoa > Arthropoda > Arachnida > Opiliones > Phalangiidae > Phalangium > Phalangium opilio. The sequence continues at coordinate 472,567 of JAEQBA010002017.1, read as the reverse complement.
CACCTACACAACCCCCTATAACCCTCAAACAAACGCTACAGAAAGAGTCAATAAATCCATAGGCATTATGCTAGGTATTTATGTAGGTTACGAACACCGCAATTGGGATCGAAATCTTGATCTCTTAGAGTTTTCTCTTAACACTACACCTCATGAAACGACAGGGTGCACACCGTTCTATTTAAATCATGGTAGAGAAGCTCGCTTACCCTGGGAAATAGCTTTGGAGCCTTTTCATCCTCCTGATTTAACCCACACAGTAAAAAATAATGGTTTGGGTTTAAACCATTAAGGGGTATGAAACTTTTGTTAAAAAATCGTAACCTAAATGGTTTCATTTGAATCCATTAATGGTATGAGAATGGTTTACTTCGCAACCCTTTTTGAACCGTGTATGGTTTATCTTGAGAGCATGTATGGTTTGGAAGTGCATTTCCTTTAAACCATTTACGGCTTTGATCTGGTGTGCCATCAAACCATTTTTAAACCACATTTGGTTTCTTTCCAAACCAGTATTAAACCACATTTGGTTTCTTTCCAAACCAGAATTAAACCACATTTGGTTTCTTTCCAAACCAGTATTAAACCGAATAAGGTATATTTCCCACCCAGTTTTAAGCCATAAACGGTTTCGTTCCCAACCAGTTTTAAGCCATAAACGGTTTCTTTCCCACCCAGTTTTAAGCCATAAAGGGTTTCTTTCCAAACCTGTTTTAAACCATAAATGGTTTCTTTCCCAACCAGTTTTAAGCCATAAAGGGTTTCTTTCCCAACCAGTTTTAAGCCATAAAGGGTTTCTTTCCAAACCTGTTTTAAACCATAAATGGTTTCTTTCCCAACCAGTTTTAAGCCATAAACGGTTTCTTTCCAACCAGTTTTAAGCCATAAACGGTTTCTTTCCCAACCAGTTTTAAGCCATAAACGGTTTCTTTCCCAACCAGTTTTAAGCCATAAACGGTTTTTTTCCCACACAGTTTTAACCCATAAACGGTTTCTTTCCAAACCTGTTTTAACCCATAAACGGTTTCTTTCCAAACCTGTTTTAAGCCAAAAACGGTTTCTTTAACAACCTGTTTTAAGCCAAAAACGGTTTCTTTAACAACCAGTTTTAAACCATAAACGGTTCCTTTCCCAACCAGTTTTAAACCATAAACGGTTCCTTTCCCAACCAGTTTTAAACCGCAAACGGTTTCTTTCCATCTCAATTTTAAACCGCAAACGGTTACTTTCCCAACCAGTTTTAAGCCATAAACGGTTTCTTTCCAAGCCGGTTTTAAACCAAACACGGTTTCCGAACAAATTTTTAACCAGAAGTGGTATATTCCCCCCCCCCCCACTTTTAAACCACACATGGCTTTTCCCAACACCACTTTCTAAACCAGTTTGAAACCATACATGGCAAGTTTCTAAACCAGTTTAAAAATTATTAAGCATATAATAAAATTCTATAACAAGTTTATTATTAACCGCGTTTTCGGGTAGAAATCAACAAATACATTTAAAGATTTGAAAATTAAAATTATGCAATACTTCATCTTAATTGATCGCAAAAAACTTGGTACCAAGCACGTTCTACCATGCGAAATATGAAAAATTAACTTTAAAAAATTATTTTTTACAATATTTTTCAAATTGTTTTATAGAGGTGTGACATTTTGTATATGACAAACCTAAGTAGCAGGACTCTACGAAACTTAAAGTTTTATACAAAACTGTAGAGTAGGCCACATCAAAAATCCAATACAGAGAAATAACAAGTGTTATGGCCTCTTTAAACCCTGCTGCTTCTGTAACTTTAACTCCATCCAAATATATTTCGTAATTCGGATTCGATAATGGTTTTTGTCCACTATACACGATAGTCGGTACTTTAGGGTATCGTGAAGGTTCATCATTTTTGAGGAAAAAAAACTTTTCATGGTTTTCTTGAAAACGATGTGGAATAAGCAAAACTGTTAAATATCTCTTCGCATCTGAAAATTTCAAATACATATTATAGACATGTTGATGTAGTTCAGTTTTAAGTAATTACAGGGGGGTTCAGATGATAAAACTCAATATGCATATTTTATTTATTAATTTTTTTTTTCAAAATTCTTCACTTGGCGAAAATGTTTAATTATCTTTTAATTAGACCTAGTTCCATCTAATTAAAAGATAATTTTAATTTTTCGCCAAGTGACCAATTTTGAAAAAAATAAAAATAAAATTCACTATTGAGTTTTATGATCTGTATAGGTAAATGGTGAAGGAAAATATTTTAATTCTTCTTCTTTACAATGCTGTGATCCTACTTTATTTTCCTTCTAATTCTCCAAAGAAATGAATAGCTCACCCAGCAAAGCCTCTGGATCCTCCTCCTTTTTGATCTCCGCCATTATTTCAGCTTTTAAGGATCCTACATTCTTTTTAACTACTTTCCAAATTTTTTCAGCGTATAGTTTTGACGATTCTTCGAAGTTTTTTTTAATATTTATTTAAGTTTTTCTTTCGAATTCCAAAAATATCTTTTAATATGCTAAAATTAATAACGTGCTCAGGGTTTTGAGAAACATGCATTAGGCTTTACTTGTCTGGCATCACTCAGAGCAGGATATTCTCGCAAAACATCACCTACGTTTCCATTCTTTACTATTGACATTCTATCAGCCACTGTTTTATCCATTTTAGAATCGATCACCTCCCAATCAATTTTTTTTTTTTTCAACTCTTCCTTCATCTGACTTTTGTGCGCAGCGATGCTCTCCTCGTCTTCGAAAACGTCTATGTCAGTGGGCTTGAAATATAAACAAAGTTAACACGTTGTATAAACTCTTATATCTGCAATTATTTATAGAAAATCATAACTGTGGATAAGCGAAATTAATATTAGGGTATTTACCTCCACTCTGTTAACGTTTAGAAGAGTTTTTCCGTCAGAGCCTTGAATTTCAGACTCGGATGCATTTTTATATGATGCCTTTCCATATTTTTCCTTACGCTCAGCCACAGTTGAAAAGTTTTGTAAATTTTGACGGAAGTTTTTGAACTTGGACCTTAAGGATATATACCACCAATCCTGCAAAAAAATATTAATTCGTGGAAAATGCATTTTAAAATGGATTTACAGGAGGGTTAAGAGGAAAAACTAAGTGACTTTTTTTTTCATTCTTCTACTAAATATAAGACCACAAAATTATTTTAAAAAGCGAAATTAAGAACTCTATCTCCGACGAATCGTGTGACGCCCGCCTTCCAGTTAACATAATACCCGTGACATGCTCTATGTCGCGTGCCTTATCACATCTCGCGTATAGCGTGTGTCAAAAAAATTTTGTTAACTGAAAGGGTGGGAATTGATAGGAGTTGGAACTTTTAATATATCGATGGAATTTGAAACTTTGAGAACAACTTCTAATTGAGCTAAAATGGCAATTAAAATGCTTATGTCTAAGTTCTAACGAAATAAAATATAATGAACTGTTATTTCGATATCCCTATAAAAAAATACCTACACCAGGTTCCGTTTTTTAAGTGAGGATATTGCAAGATCAATTTTTCCGCCACAATTTTATGACAAGGATACCTACAAAGTATTATTATTTGAATCAAATTGAATTGTTGTTCAGTTTGAAAAGATAATATTTACAATCCAAATCTTTTAATTAGGTCGCTGAATAGCAAGTTTCTTAATTCTCTATTCATGGTAATCTTTTCATTGGATGAAAGGCTGGTATATTTATCAGCATTCTGAAAAACTTCAGGCAAATCAGGAAGCGAATACTTTAATGCAAATGTGGTTCTGGAACAGTTACTGCCAACGTCTTGAGATATATTTTCAGAAACCCTGAAAACAATATTATAAACAGATCCATAAATTACATGCAGGGAAACTAAGACAAAGGGGAGGCCTGCCATCTTAGGTTATTTCCTTTGCGTCAAGAGGCAACGCCTTACGGAGCCCGAGATCACAAAACCCGGGAAGCTAGCCAACTATCCTACTGAGAGAAATAACATAAGATGGCGACTTCCTTTTGTGGATTGGTCAAGAAGCCAGCAATAGAGAGGTAGGCCTTTCAACATAAAGGATTATTTAGCTTACCAGGCAACTAGTTCCGACTCCTTTTCAAGGGATAGTCTTTCATTTGTGTCATTCTGTTTATGACAAAAAATTTCAGTGACACCTAATCATAGTTTTTCCTCTTGCAGGAAGGATTTGAGACATGAGCATTACTTACCGGTTTTTCGTAAGAAGTCGATGGAGTCGCCATGTCATTTTCAGACACCCTTTGTATTTTCTTCGGCTGTAATTCTGAATCCTCGTTACCTCTTTTTTTCTAATTAGAAATGATTTCACTTGTACATGCACATTTCAAGTATACATGAGGTTTCAGGCGGTTTTATAACCTTTTTTTACCTTTAAAACTACCATCACTCTGGTTTTATTTTCCAAAATGCTATTTGGTTCCAGATTTACGTACTCTTCGAAATCTTTATCATACACCTATGATAAACAATACTGAGAAATTTCTAGGTCACGTGTTTAGTTGTTTGCCTGTAGCTGGGTAACGCTGTATGAGTACATGACAATATCAACGTGTCTTTTAAAGTTACTTGGAAAAAATTCACAATGTTAAATATCTTAGAGAGGTTATAATGAAATTTCCAATTGAGTATGGACATAAAATTCCCGCCGCGCATACACTACAAACTGGACGTTAGAAAAAGATATACTTTATATTTAGATATGCGGTTAAATCCATTGGAAATTTTTACAGGTTTCTAAAACCTTGAAATATAAACATTTAAAGGGAGGGTGAAATGGAAAAGCAAGTGATATTTTTTTTTATTCTTCTACTAATTATAAAGGTAGGTCCACACTATGCTTATATCATAGACTTATATTATGTCCAGAAACATAGACTTATGTCACCCAAAGAGAAAGAATTATTATAAACTACTACTACGTAGACTTTAAGACTTATTTTCAGAAGCAAAGTAAATCGAAGGAGAAAGAATTTGGTAAAACACCCAACTTCAGTTCTTTCCCTAATAAATTCCGAAACTTTTGTTAGAGTTGACAGGAGAAAATTACCCCACATGAAGGGAAAAATAGCTCTATAGAACGCACGTCCCAGTCAGGGGGCTTGAAAAACTTCCAAGCAAAAACCCAAAAATCAGCTGATCTTTTGTGTCAGTATCCGAACTATACAAATTCAGTATCCGAACTATACAAATTCAGTATCCGAACTATACAAATTCAGTATCCGAACTAAGAGTATCCGAAGTGGCTGAAAAGCGAAACTAAGCGAAACTAAATTCCAATCGACGAGCGATACAACTACTACAGCAAAATCTCAGTGAAACTAAGAGCCCATCTACGATGTGGCTAAAAACCAAGTATAGGGTGTTTTCACACGTGGCGGATTCATACTATTTACACAAGGAGGCTAGGCTACTTGTAGGGCAAAAAGTAAACTATTTTGCCTTGCCTCCTTGTGCAAATGGTATGAATCCTCCACGTGTGAAAACACCCTATATATACGTTATACCGAATTTAGCACAGAGTGCAGTCCAGATATTCGTTGGTCGTTCTCTGACAAGCTCTCATTAAATCAAATGCATGTAAAACCACAGAAGTGGCATACTTAGCGAAGATAAGTTAAAAACTTATAATACATTAGGATTGTAAGTGGGAAACTTTTCCGGAAAATGACCGAGCTATATTTTTCCGGAAAATTTTCCGTATTTTTCCGCTACCAATAGAGTAATATCGGTAGAGAGGGGGAGTGAACTGATGTGTATCCCCTTCGTCGGAGGCAACTTTGTATTAGAGAATACTATTTGCCTTCGGAAGGGGGGATATCACTAAGGTAAGAGATAGAGGGTTATGTGAAAGATATTACTCTATTTTTTAATTAAAAAAGTTTAAACTTAAAATTTTTTTCAATTGCTTTTCTCTTGAAAACATTAATTTTCGGTGTTTTCGGAGGTAAAAAAAATTATCCGAGCGCGCAAAGGGTCTAATGATCCCTTTTCTCTATAGCAAAAGCTCAGTTATTGGGTTACTGTTTAGACGTTAGAGAGACCTAACCGTTAAGAGACATAAGTCTAACTAAATGTTTATAAATTAAATCTTTAAATGTTTGAAAATTTACTCAAAGCTCACTTAATTGCTACTTCTATATTTTTCCGATTTGCGGAAAATTTTCCTCTCTCCGGAAAATTTTGTGCGTTTTATTTTTCCGGAAAATTAACAACACTATGATACATACTAGGTCAGGGTTGCAAATTAAAAGTATCTTATTCTGATGTATTGTATGAAATAATAGTAACTTTTTAACGTCATTGGTCAAAGAGCGCGGGCCACTATAGAGGTACAGACAGGCGGACAGACAGACAATATTCCGGAAATATGTATAAGCAGGAATTCATACAGCTAATAGGAATCATTGTGTAGCCATAATAATTTATCTCGCCGCGCGTTGAACCTTTACACGTGACGTGACGGATAGTACTCAAGCCCAGCCCACACAACCCGCATAGATATTAACATGGAAGATATGGGGGCACAATGATTCCTATTAGCTCTATGGATTCCTGATATAAAATATAAGATATAAGTTAGATACCTGATAAATTTTATCCGGCCCGGTGTAATCTCGTAAACTTTCATCGGTCTCGAGATGTTCCAAAAATGAGGAGTATCGTTGGTTTTTTATTTTAATTTTCCTCTTTTCGTCACCGAAGCACAAAAGCAACGTTATTTCTTCTTCCATTTTATAAACCGTTTCGCGTCTTAACTAGAACTTCACTGGTCTTCCGCAGTTCGGCTGTAGGCTACATGGTCAAAGACTTACTTGGTGAGGGGGATGGAAATGGGCAACCCGTTTTCTTTCTTTAACCCTTTGACGAGTAGAGATCGAACCAACGATTGTTTACTCTCTTTTCCGTTTTCCCGAAGAAATGACTCAAATGGGGTATTTTTAGGTAAAATAAGACTCGGTGGATTTGGGCTGGTTTTTTGGCAGTGGCAGTTGCAAAACTTATGGTCTTCACTCAAACTCGCGATTTTTAAGGCTTTTGTTACGCGGTACAAAAATTCTTCTTCTATAGAAGTTAGATAATTATGGCTCCGTCTAAATTATACAACTGTGTAAGATGTGTTTTTATTGCCAAAAGATTTGGAACTTTGTTAAATCACATGCGAAATAAGCATTCGCACGATCGGAACTTCAATATTGTTTGTGGCCTTGAAAATTGTGGGAGGTCTCATAATAAGATTGCCTCGTACTATCGTCATGTCAGATATAAACATAGCAACTTTCTTAATGATTCAAGTGACGAAATCGGTTCGGTTGATGATATTGAAAATGATGTTCAAGAGGATAAAGATGATGATGATGATATCGAGTCTAACATAAATGAAAATAATTTGAAACCCCCTGAAATTCGTGAAATCTTGATAAAAATTATCCTTAAATATCAAGAAGCTCATCACCTTCCAAAAACGGTGTTGCAATCACTTATTAACGATCTACTAATTTTTTGCGAGCATCTTTTAAATACTAATAAGGAAAACGTTTTAAAAGTGGTTCGCTTAAAAAACACCAACTTGGATGAAGCTGAGTTATTTCCAAAAAGCTATGAAGTGCGAGAAGTATTTGAAAGTTTGAACTCAAACTATAAAATCAACGCTGTTTGCAAGTCCGATTATGGATTAGTAGAGCCGATTGAAGTTACTTTTACAGAATCAATGGACAAAAAAAGACATTTTCACTATGTTCCTATCATAAATGTAATTCAAAAGCTATATACTTCGGATCTACAGTTAGAAAAACATGAAGATTTGGCAAGAATTCCAAATCAATGCGTTGGACACTTTCTTCAAAGTGAAACAGCTCAAAAAATAATTGAAAGAGACTCAAACTTCTCTTTAAACACACTCCAATTACAAATTTATGTTGATGATTTTGAAACTTCAAATCCACTCGGTTCAAAACGTGGTAAACGTGAAATATTAGGCTGCTATTTTTCGATTTTGAACTTACAATCACAATACAGATCAAAATTGAGTGATATTAACTTAGTGTTTCTGGCTAAATCACGTGATGTAAAGGAGTTTGGTTGGCACTCTGTACTTGCACCACTGATTTTTGATCTAAACGTCTTGCATAAAGAAGGAATATATATCGAGAGTACGGGACACCACCTTACAGCGACTGTCTCAATATTTTCAGGAGACAATTTGGGCATTCATAAACTAGCCGGATTTAACGCTTGTTTCAGTTCGGGTAGGGTGTGTAGAGTCTGCATGATATCGAAGGCAAATATTCCGCATAAATTGAAAGTATGCGAGTTGCAGTCGAGATCTCTTGATCTTCATATGTATCACTTACGAAGCGTGGCTAGAAACCCAAGTGAGTCATCAATTTACGGGGTTCGCGGGGAGAGCCCCCTTATGAAAATCACGGGGTTTGATATCACTCAACAGTTACCGCCTGACCCCATGCACGACTTGAAAGAAGGTGTCATACCGGCCATCTTAAAACACACTTTGAAATACATGTTTCATCATTGTAATTTGCGTATTGATGAGCTAAACGAAATTTTGAAAAACTTTCAGTTTGGAAGAACGGAGTCCAGCAGGCCAGAAACCCAAATAAGAGCGGCAATTACTGGGGAGGGAAATTTAAAAGGCTCTGCAAGTGAAATGTTTTGTTTTTTCCGATTACTGCCTTTTATGTTTTATGCTTATTTACCCGAAGAAAATAATTTACATTATGATATTTATCTCCAACTTAGGGAAATAGTTGAATATATATATGCAACACATTTGCATGTTTCTTTCATCCCTAAATTGCAAGGGTTAATAGAGAAATTTTTAACGTCAGTTACAACAGTAATAGGAAGCGAAATTCTAACTCCAAAATTCCATTACCTTCTTCATTACCCTCAAGCTTATTTAAAATACGGACCTATTAGAAATATTTCCTGTATACGGTTTGAGGCAAAACACAGGTATTTTAAAAAGATCGCTAGATGTTCTAACAACTGCAAAAACTTAACCAAAACGTTGTCAGTTCGCCATCAGTATTGGCAATGTTATAATACATTGGACGAACAACCCCAAGGCTTGGAAACTAAATCAGCGGGAAGGTTTCTATCAAGAAATGATCTTCCCAGGCCCTTAAATCTTCTGCTTACGGAAGATTTTCCTGAAAAAATTTACTCTTTCGTGCATGCGTCATTTGATAATGTCCATTATTCATCCGGTTCTCTATTAGTCCATGAAACTGAGGGAAATAATATCAAATCTTTCTTCAAAATAAAGTACATTTTTTACAATAACATATCCCTAATATTGGCCGGTATAAAACACGATGTTAAGGGCTTTAATAAACGCCTGCACGCATATGCAATTGAAAAAGAACCTGAAAACTGGGTAATTGTTAAACCTTCAAATATTAGTCAGTATGAATTGTTGGATGATTATACAATTGTTGAAAGATCATATGTTTCTTTGAGATCTAAATGTGTAAGTTTTGAGTAATTGCTTAGTGTATTAGCTCTTAGTTATGTACAGAATTTCTTAAATAAAAACAAGATTCAGAATTTTATTCGAAATTAATAACAAGAGCTTAAGCCGAGAGGCTAATCACTGTCAGAGTAACGGTACACCGATTACGAACTACACTTAATTATTTTAGCATTGTCAAAGGCAGGGTTACGCGTAATCTCTTTAGTACAGTCAACGGTACAGTAGACCGATTACGCAGAATGGTTTGCCCCTCGGCTTATGCGGTAACCTTGTTGAAGATTTTGTTTTGCCGAATTGGAATATTTCGCGTTTGTGGGAGAGTCAATTTTAATTGAGGTGACCGACTGAAAAATCACCCCAAACTTTAAGAGAATTAATCACGACGTTTGGATAAAACATAAGTCAAACACTTTATTTAAGAAACAAGTTAAAATTAAATTGGCTCATTTGGAGCTGGCTAAATTAAAGGAATTTGCCCATTTGGGGCCTAACTAAAGTTTCAAGAATTTGCCCATTTGGGGCCTAACTAAAGAGGTTGAGAATACAGGAGCTCTCGGTCTAAACTAGTTTTTTTTGTAAGGTAAAATTTCGGTGTAAGCTGGGAGCGAGGAACAGATAAAGAAAGGGGTGTAACCCCTAGCACGGTACGGGATGGAAAGTTTCGAGAAAAACGCTGACTCATTCCCTCTTCGTATTTATGGTTTTTTGAGGTGTTTTTGACCCCAGCTTACACGGGCGTTTTTCGCTACTTTACCTTTATCATAAGTAACAAGGTATTTCAAAGTATAGAGGTTTACATAGGTTTTCAGATTGGTTACAGATAGTTTTCATTAATTTTTAAGGTTCCAAATACAGATTTAAATATATTTATACAAAAAGAGATAATAATCAGAAACTACAAATTAAAGTAAATTAAACCAAGATAAATTCAAAAACAAGTTGGTAAAGTTCAAAGTTTGGCGCGTCAAATTCAACAGCTTTAAGCCCACTAAAGCGGGTGAAATTATCAAGTCGGCCACCCAACTTCGCTGGAGAAAATATACCTCTCATAGTACTAGCATAGGCGTGGATATTATTATTAAACCTTGTATAAAAATTTTGCTTATGTGTACAGGGCTTAAAAGGCATAGTAAAACTTTCTTTTTTGGATACAAAACCGTTGCACCATAGAGGGTATACAGTAGAGGAGTAGACACTGTAGCCTTCTCTAACGCATACGGGAATATCTCGCCAATATTTCTACCATCATTTCCGGTTAGTTCCCATTGGAAAAAAAACACAACTGTAAGCAACTACAGCAGTACAGCTAGGAACAGACTGACAACAGAGCTACTTCTAAAGTAAAATCGTCCCCCGAAGAAATACAGGTGTGAAAAACGGAAAATTTCCCGGGATTTCTTAAGAGCGCGTATGTAACAGTAAACACCTTTTCAAAAGCGCTTTTGCCCAAACGCGCTTTTACTCCGGCTTTCAAGCTTCCATATAACCAGGCTCAGAAGAGAGCAAAAATATATCTGTATTCTGAGACATGAATTTATTCACGGATCGACATGAATACTCCCAATGGCCAACAATATTCAAACTCAGATAGGTGTAGTTTTGAGAAGAACTGTATGGTACACTAGTGAATCATTCATGACAGACAATGGAGAAATTCATGTTGACAACCGATTTTCAAGAAACTTTCGACTTTTTGTTGATACAGGCATGCCTTTTTAAAAAGTCCCCTATACAAAATATGTAGCCGGGGAGGAAAGCACAGCAAAGACCGAAGGTGGAAAAATGGATGGACCCTAAATACTACACTGGCACAAAGAACTAGGCAGAAAATGCTGGCGCTATCTGTCGGATACTTGTTAACCCTTGTTCGTAGGGGTTACATTAAATTAGGAAATAAACGAATTAAAGCAGCTCGCTCTACGTTCCACGAAAAAAGAAATTTTGGTCGTTCCCCATTATTCGTCTAAAAATATTTAAATTCTAGCTTTATTTATACAATTTACCATGTATTACTCTATATAAACCATTAGTAGATTAGATTTTTGGAGCAACGCCTCTAAAACCATTTTGAGTTGTTTCTCAAACCATTTACGGTTTCTTTTGAATTTGTAAACTCTAAATAAACCAATTTCAAACCAACTCTCAAATGGTTTCATTTGAAACTATCTATAGACCATTTACTAGATAGTACTTTATATAAACCATTAATGGTTTTGAAAACAATATGAGAACCATTAATGGTTTCGATTTCTTGAGAAACCCTTCATAAACCATTTTGGGTTGTTTCAGAAACCATCTACGGTTTCTTTCGTCTTATAAACCCTAAATGTGTCGATTTCAAACCTCTGTTTAAATGGTTTAATTTGAAACCTTCGTTAAACCATTAAGTAGGTAGTACTCTATATAAACCATTATTGGTTTTGGAAATGAAATATCAAAACCATTCATGGTTCAGACTTTTGGAGAAACCCTTCTTAGACCAAGTTTGGTCGTTTTCTAAACCATGTACGGTTTCTTTGAATTTTCAAAACCATAAACACACCATTTTCAAACCATTATTTTTTACAGTGCAGGTTGGAGATAATTTAGAGACTAGAGTGACCCAGTTACAGGCAGATGTTCAAGCCGTTAGGAGTTTAGGACTCATATAGATCGTATGCAAGCTAAGCAACGATACTATTATTAATAAAAAAACTGTCTTTGTAGACAAAGACGGAAAAAGTAAGAGATAAGTGTAGAAAACTAATTGCCTGAAGTACAGATATTCAATTTTCACTTTGAACACATGATTATAAAACATCAATTATTTGAAAAAATTCTTATCTTAGTTTATTTCACCAAAATTACCTTAGTAAAAATATTTTTACATGACACGTATATCATTTTAAAATAATACGCGTTTTCCATTTATTTTCTCTCAAATATTTACAATTTGGTTGAGCCCTACAAGGGGAATAAAATGGACAGAAAAATGTTAATAGCTGATAAAGTTAAACCGTATCAAAACAAAAAGTGTTCGTTAATTTGAAAGTTTTTAAAGTTTCAAAAATTCACGCAATCAGGAGCAGATGACAAAGGAGTCTCGGACGCTAGCTTCCATAATGTAGAGGGCAATGGGATCCGCGAACGTCACGGTTATTAACCAAAATCATTACGCCAGTGCCACCTCTCGTAGGAAATTTGAGCTTTATTTTCCAACCAATAGCGTGGCTGCAAAGTCTCGAAAGGAGATCTGGGAAATCGCGTCTGGAGCCTCTCTTTAAAAATACGTATCGTCTGCTTATAATTAGCCTAGGCTTAACGAGTACTAGAGTTTAAAAATGAATTTCAATGGCTTTTTGATCTTTTTTTAGACTAAAATTGATAATGAAAAGCCCAGCGAGTAACGTATGTCCACCAGTAAAAAACTAAAATGTGTTTCAGTGCCAATTTTTTCTAAATTTTTTCTTGAATTAAATGAGAGCTACAAGAGGTTGGGAAAAGAAATCACTCACGATCTTTTAAAACCCAAAAAGTTAGAGACAGTGATTTCGTTTCCAACCTCTTGTAGCAGTCAATTAATTCAAAAGAAATACGGAATATTTTGGCCCTAAAACCTTGCTTTTATCTTTTGAAAACCGGAGCCCAGTCATTCCAGTCACTGGCACAAATTGTTAATTAAGCCTTGGCTTACCTGGGTTTCTCTGCTGGTTTGGACTTAATTTGACTATTTAGTAGGTTTAAAGTCTCAAAATGTAGTCTTATCTTTTATCTTAATACCAACGGTTACAGCTGTTTGAATAAAGTAATTATATTGTGTACATTTATATCGCGATCGAACCTCAGTAGCCACCGTTAGTCCGTTCTTACAAAAAAAATTCCCAGCAGACTTTTCGTGCCAGATATAATCCACCGAAAGCATCGTCTGCTATAATGTCTGATAGCGCCTCTATGGCAAACGATAACGCTACAGCTGTGACGTACGCGGGTCCCATTGCCCTCTATATTGTGGAAGCTAGCGTCCGAGACTCCTTTGTCATCTGCTCCTGACGCAATGTATAGCTCTCAAAAGATCACGATCAATCTACAGATCTTTTCGACACTAGTATCAACATCACAATCAAACTGCCTACGTTACTTTCCGCTTCGCCATATTTCCCATTTAAAAATATAAAAATTAAACCCATAAATCTCATTTTTTCTTCAGATATGCAAGTATTTGAACCTTCTTAAAGACCATGTCAGTCGAAAGTAAAACGTAGTATCAAGCTAGTATCCCTTAAAAAATTCTTGAAGAAGCCTTTTTCTAGAGCTAATATTCAGATCAAAATACTAGGGTCAAAAATGTTGAAAAATATTTTTCGCGAATAAAATTTTGGTGAAAAAAACTAAGATAAGAATTTTTTCAAATAATTGATGTTTTATAATCATGTGTTCAAAGTGAAAATTGAATATCTGTTACTTAAGATAATTCATTTTCTACACTTATCTCTTAATTTTTCCGTCTTTGTCTACAAAGACAGTTTTTTTATTAATATCTGTTACTTCAGTCTTAATATTAACTAAAATAGTTTACAAACCTTAGGAGAGGAAAGGTTTTAGGGAGTTGCACTTTTATAAGTTTAAGCTTTTCAACTAACCAACCATCTATTAAATAACTTCAATCCTGACTGCTTGACTTGATAACCAACGTCCAGTCAAACTCAAATTGCTTTCCCTTCATTTTCACAAGCACATCACAGAGCAAGCGGTAGTTATACCACAGAAAGATTAAGTAGGCCTGTGCACAAAAAGATTCCATAGATCTGAGCACCAACAGATGTCTTAGAATTGAGCCCCAGCACAAGTCATATGCTTATCGGTAACCTAGCTTAATTACGAGTCATCGATAATCTAGCTTAATTACCTGCCATGGGTAATCTAGCTTAATTACCGGCCATCGGTAATCTAGCTTAATTACCTGCCATCGGTAATCTAGCTTAATTACCTGTCATCGGTAATCTAGCTTAATTATCTGCTATCGGTAATCTAGGTTAATTACCTGATATCGGTAATCTAGGTTAATTACCTGATGTCGGTAACCTAGGTTAATTACCGGCCATCGGTTATCTAGCTTAATTACCTGCTATCGGTAGTCTAGCTAATTTACCTGCTATCGGTAATCTAGCTAATTTACCTGCTATCGGTAATCTAGCTAATTTACCTACTATCGGTAATCTAGCTAATTTACCTGCTATCGGTAATCTAGCTAAATTACCTGCTATCGGTAATCTAGCTAAATTACCTGCTATCGGTAATCTAGCTAAATTACCTGCTATCGGTAATCTAGCTAAATTACCTGCTATCGGTAATCTAGCTAAATTACCTGCTATCGGTAATCTAGCTAAATTACCTGCTATCGGTAATCTAGCTTAATTACCTATAATCGGTAATCTAGCTTAATTACGTGCAATCGTTTATCTCGCTTAATTACCGGCAATCGTTTATCTCGCTTAATTACCGGCAATCGTTTATCTCGCTTAATTACCGGCAATCGTTTATCTCGCTTAATTACCGGCAATCGTTTATCTCGCTTAATTACCGGCAAACGTTTATCTCGCTTAATTACCGGCAATCGTTTATGTCGCTTAATTACCTGCAATGGTTTATCTCGCTTAATTACCTGCAATCGTTTATCTAGCTTAATTATATGCAATCGTTTATCCGGCTTATTTACCTGCAATCGTTTATCCGGCTTAATTACCTGCAATCGTTTATCTAGCTTAATTACCTGCAATCGTTACTATCCCTTCGAAATTATCAGCTAAATCTATTAATTATCACAAAAGTTATTTGTTAATTCTAATTCCTACCTTAAAATTGTTTCAAATATCAAAGTGGGGTGGCGTAGCGGTTAGCGCTTTCGCCTCGCAGCAAGAGGATCCCGGGTTCGATCCCGGACTGTGGCACCGGGTGAAAAATCTGGGAAGAAATCCTTCTGCGTAGAGTTTGCAAGTTCTCTCCCCGCTTGTTAAAGGAGTTTTCCTCCGCGGTCTAACCCGGTTTCTCCTTTCCATCAAAACTTGCAGAGGTTAACGGTAATAGTTAGTATAGGGCGCTGTAGGTTAGCTGTGGCATAGGGGCTAGCCACCACCCCTCTATGCATTGTAAAGGGACCCACCTGTAAATAAGCCAAAGGCTTAGTGTTCAAATCCCTTCGTAGAAAAAAAAAGAAAATATAAAATTGTTTCATTTATCAATATCATTTAGTTTTTGCAACGAAAGAGAGTAAAATCAGATAAACGTCCGCGGTAAAACAGCGTATGTGCAAGAGTAGCTTTCTCCTCGGCTTTATCCACGGTAAAACGCCGTAAGTCCAACAGTATGACATATAGGGTGCAACAACGTAAGTCAAAGCATGATTAAAAAACATGAAATCTAGCACTTAAACTTAATTTTTCGCAAAAACCTTAAATATTGTCCTAGAAAAAGATTTATATTTTGATATAAAACCGTTCGCAAACGTAACAAACGAATATTTCATATCGAAAGGGTGGCCACAAAATGGCTAAATTGGAGAAAAACTCCATGTTATTTCTATGGGAAAATTTAACTTTTTCACCAAAAGGGCTGAATAATTTTATGGAAATGAAAACCACCCTTAGCAACTTTATTTTTTTAAAGTAAACTAATGAGTGGATATTTTTGAAATTTTAACCACATATTGAGGGCCGGAATTGTAGTTCTGTGAATAGGGCCGGATTAACCACTAGGCAAGTTAGGCAATTGCCTAGGGCCCGGATATCTGAGGGGCCCGTAATCAGCTAGTTTTCAAAAATTGAGAAAATGAAAAACCAACAAATATATTCCCCCCTCTTTCACTAAGAAGAAAAAGACGAAAAGAAACTTGAAAATTCAATGGAAATGTATTTTGAGAAGTTGCAATCCTCGGAGAAAGAAGTTTCATTTTGAATTCGTGTTGTTACTGACCGTCATTATGCACTGGAGTTGCATTGTATGATTCCTTGATAAGCTTCATTCAGGGTGGTAGTGATAATTTGAAATATTTAAAATAATTGCTCAGCTCACTAAAGAGATAATTTACAAAAGTAACGAAGAAAGGGGAAAAATACGTAAATGGTTCTTTGCTGAAGGCGAAGGAAAGAACAAGGCGACCCAAGGGTTGGACTCGTAATAGTAGCCACATCATACCGTACTTGACAGAAAATTTGAGTGAATAGCCCTCGATGCGCTACCTTAACTGTTTTAAAATGATTACTTCATTTTTTTACTTCTGTTATAATTATAATAGTGTGACACGAACGGAAGCATCCTTTAACAGTGGTTAAATGAAATACCCATAAATGCCCATTAAAAGAAGTACAGAAAATGAGAATGAATAACCCCCTCGATGCCCTAACAAAAATAAAAACCCTTAATCCTTACTTCAATAAATTTACTTGCGTTATAATTGTAATATTTAGGGCCACAAGCTAGTACTTTCTTTTAAAATTCTTCTCGATTTGTGGAGAAATACACGTAACTTCTAATAATAAATATCTCCTTAAGACCATTATAAATATAACGTCGGAATTTTTAGAAATTCTCCTCGATTTCTTTGGATTTTGAAATAGGGGAGCGGGATTGAAAGCGTGAAACCCTTGTTGTTGACGGGTGACAGGAAATTTAAAGGGAGTATTAAACCTTCCATTTTAATTAAGGTAACACGATAATCCTCTTTTTCACTTTAAATATGTCGAGCAATCGTAAAACACAATCCAAAATGCTTAACCTTACTGGTACAATTAAATAAAATGCTTAAAGTTACTATTATAATCCCATCCTCTTAAAATACACGAACGTAATAATCACATAACCAAAATTCTGTCCCATTCACTGTCCCTTAAATGACGAACGAAAAATTCTATACTGCCAAACGCGCTACTCTTTCACGTCTACTGGTACTAGTACTAGTAAGAGGACGAGTACAACAGGGCACGCAAAACTAAGAGATTCATCGTAGATGTACATCATACGATGTGGCTAAAAACGATGATAACACACGTGAGTGGACGGGAAGCTTTCAAAATAAAAGCGTTTTACGTCTTATGTGACAATCTAATGACAAATACTAAAAAAACAATCTAAAGCTAACAAGGACACTAATGAAAAGTTCAAACCTATTTTTAACATTAATGCCCCCGATGAATCTTTCTTTGGAGCTTTCCAAGAATTGGCAGAACCGTATTGCAATGATTTAAATTTTGAAGAGATTGAAAACGAACTGCTACATTTCAAGCATTTCGTGAAGAATGAAGAAAGCAAAAACCCAGAATTCTTTCATTCCTTCATTCGTACCAATAATATCGTTTCAACTTTTCCAAACTTAGAAACTGTTTTGAGAATTTACTTGTGTTTGCAATGCAAGAGGCGAGAAATCCTTTCCAGCTTTAAAAAGAGTGAAAAACTACTTAAGAACTACATCAGCCCAGGAAAAATTAAGTTCTTTATCTTTGATATATATTGAAAAGGATTTACTAAAAGACTTCATAGACTATGAACAGATAATTTATAAATTTCTTATGTTAGAAAGAAAGGAATTTAACTATTGAGTTCAAAAAGAAATTTAAATATGCAGTTAAGTGTTAAGTCAATTAAAAATATAAAAAGCAGTATGTCTCTTAGATTCTTTTAAACTGTGGTCTGTTGGGGGGCTGGGGGCCCGGAACTAACGCCTTGCCTAGGGCCCAAAATATTGTTAATCCGGCCCTGTCTGTGGAATTTTTTCGAAGCAATTAATACAATAGAAAACAAGACGGCCCAAGGGCTCGTAATAGTAGCCATATTGTACGAGTGAATAGCCCCTCTATACCCTACCCTAATGAGTGGATAACCCCTCTATACGACACCCTAATGAGTGAATAGCGCTATCTTTTTCAATGCTTAAATGATTTACCGTGCATAAAATCAGAGTGAATAGCCCCTCGATTCCCTACTCTAAACAGAGATTAAATTATAACCGTATAAATTTACTTATGCTGTAATTCTAATATTCCGGCGAATCGAAGAACAGATAGTTTTTAGTGATAATCCCCTCGATGAGTTTACAACATAGACTTATGCCGATGCACACTTATTGCATCTTATAAATTTCTAACAAGGAATTATGCCCAGAAACTTTTGAAAGAGAAAGCTTAGTTATAGTGATTACGCATTTTAGTGATTATCCCCTCGAATTACCTTTAGCAATGCTAAAATGATCAAACGCATAACGCTCATTTAACACTATGTTAGCTCTATCTAAACCCACATTTGAATTAACCGCCAAAACGTTCCAGTCAAACATAACATAGATGACGATAGCTACCGAACGAGAACGAAAAACGGGGAAAATCGTTATCTATTTAATTAGCCATATGTCTAATCAGCGCCACTAGCGGATGGTCTGAAAACTACTCCCATAGAGTCTAGTTATATTTAAGCGGGTTTGCAGAATTTCCGTCAGATGGCGCGGCGTTCGAGCCACCTGGCTATGATTCTGTAAACCCTCTTAAATATACCTAGTCTCTATGGGAGTAGTTCTCAGACCATACGCTAGTGGCGCTGATTAGACATATGGCCAATTAGCACATACATAAAAAGAAAATAAATATAAAAACCCCAAACATACAAATTTATAAGTATCCGACTCCACAGATAACATTTCCAGGAGTTGGAAATGTTTTTCTGAGATAAAATAGGAGTTGGGTGGCATTGGAAGTTTTCGTGTGCGGAGTTGGGAGATAATGGGAATAATGATAATTATAATTGCGGAGTTGGGAGGCATTGGAAAATTATCTTAAAACATGCATATCTACGGAGTTGGAATACTTAAGTCTGGTAAGTGGTAGGGCTCCAATTTAAAAGCGGACTTTAGCGTTGTTTGTCTTCAGAAGCTTCGTACGGAATTCATTTTTTACCCGTAACCCACCGTGACACGTCCCCTCAGTGTGTCTCTCACACAATGGGGCCGCGGGCGCTTTCCTTTTCTCTTAAACCCATTGACAAGAGTCTCCTTTCTAGCTTTGAGGCATATTAAAGTAAGGCAGTAGGCATATTGCCAGGCACAACTAATAACAGAATGGACTCTAGTGTTAGTATTTCTTGAATCGTGAAGTTCGTGGCCTTGTCCTTCAAAATAGCAGTTGCGAAGCGAATCAGTCCGATTTTAATTAAATAGCGAATTTAAGAAACTAAGCGTAAAATATGACTCAACAACAACGCGTAGCGCCTTTTTCCCCAAAATCTTAAGTTTTAATGTCTAGAAGAATTTTATGAGTAAATATTATTCCTTATTTGAAAATCATAATTTATAAGTACTCAGGCCAAATTTGAAAGAAAACTAATGAGCTACAACTTTCTATTTTTCCAATTCTAAAGAGTGAAGAAATCTTCCAAAGACTAGAAACTAGAAAGATTTTAATGGACGAAGCTAGGAGTTTAAGAAATTTTAATATTCATGGAAGGAATTGGGAGGAGTTTAAGAAATTTTAATTTTCATGGAAGGAATTGGGAGGAGTTTAAGAAATTTTATTTTTCATGGAAGGAGTTGGGAGGAGTTTAAGAAATTTTAATTTTCATGGAAGGAGTTTTACATTTCGCTTGGCGGAGTTCTGCGGAGTTCAAACTTTTGATTATGGCATTGGGAGGCATTGGAGTCATTGTTGCGTATTGCCTTGGAGTTGGAGTTTAATATTTTCATTTTGCAGCTCTCTAGTACCCCACCCCACATCACCCCGACATTTTAGAGATAAGAATAAATATTAAAAAACTCGGAGTTTCTCTCAAGTCTCTATGCTTCATTGGTAGAGTGGCTGTTTACTACGCCAGCGACCCGGGTTCGATTCCCGGGTCTACCCGAAAAAATTTTAATTAAAATTAAATCTCTAACCGAGCCCAGTAACCCCTATGGGTGGGTTGTGGTAATATAAAGTTCCTTTTAAGCTAAAATCTGACGATAACGAAGCGACAACCCCGGCCACTACTACTACTACTACGGACGGCTCGGGTCAAACTAAGAGCCTATCGTATACTACGATATGGCTAAAAACTACATCCAAACAAAAAACCCTCCTTATACATTTAGAGCAGTATGAAGTCTCATCTAAGAGAGCTATCGCTCTCCTAGAATAATCAGCGTAGGGAAGATTGGGACTTAGATGTAGGCATGATTGTATGGAAAACCACACACCCCCAGTCCCAAGGCGTTCCTGATGAGCCAACACTTCCACAAGAGTCGCCTCATACCAGTCCACGATGCTAAACCTTATGATACTTGGCCTGTGCCAGTCCTAGCCCTCCTTGTCCAACTCCTCCATCGAAGACGCCTTCCGCACAACTTCGTCCACGTGTCACGGCTCATACTGGTCCTTACGACGATCATGGTCCTGTCTCAACACAGCCTGGTCCGAGTTCGGCACCACAGTATGTTCCGCCACTGGATCTGGGAGGATCTACCCGGATTACACCCATCAGTCTACAACGAAAACGGCCTGCCACTTCTTCGTCGACTTCAACGGAACGGGAAGTTCCCTATCCCAAGTTGGCTCGAGTTGGTAGAGTTTCTGATATATCGGGAGCCTTGGATATTGTTAACGAAGATCCTGCACCTGAGGAAGACGTCTCGGCTCCTATCGCAGCGTCTCCCACTCAGCTTCTTCTACAATATCCTTTCCTTACTGCTCGAACCATACGACCGTTTCGACGTGGTTACACCATAGAAGTAGTGCAGCGGCGGATAGTTGAGCCTGGTGGTCGGGAGCGATACATATATTATTATGCACCTCTGCCTCACCGGATCAAGTTAAGATCACGTAATGACGTGGCGAAGTATTTACGTAGTCACCCAAACCCTCAACTAGCCATTGAGGACTTTGACTATTCAAGAAGAGCGATTTATGCGCCTCCTTGGGAAATAGCCCGGATGGCTCGTTAAATTGCCTTTATTTATTCAATATTTTATACAATTTAGGACGTGCTGCATCTTCATGATGACGAGGACTTAGATGATGGACCCGTGTCCGTAGGAACGGACATATTAACGGTAGCAACAAGACCACCGGTTTCGACACGTGAAGTGTCGGTAACCACTTCTACCGCCCCGAATGTGGAGACCGTCCAGGTCCATCGACGCTTCTCAGCCAACCGTCATCCCCGAAACCAATCAGCATCACCGCCTCTGCCCCTTGTTCCAACTGAAACACTGGATGCTCCCGCCATACCATCTGCTGAGCTGTAACAGCCACCTGCTGTAGCAGTTTTCTACTACTAACACGTTCCATATGCCTAGTTGTATGTACTAGACAAAAGGAGTGAATTTAGGACAAGCATTTTTGACATTAAATTTTCCTTTAATGAGGGACACTATGGTCCGTACTGATTTCAAACCCTAAATCACTAACCAGCTACAAAATACTATTATCAATTTAAATAATTATTTGTTAGAAATTACATTAATTACATTAACTATAACGTCCTATTACTATTACCTCGGTTATATACATTAAACCCCCAAAATATAACATGCTTCATGCACAATTACGCGACTCGACCAATGCCAATAACTATAGCGCTTTAAAGACGCGGTCACACAAAAAGTATACTCATCACTAGCACTTGAACTGTTTGTCGATGGAGATGGTACTGAAGTGATGAGATGATCCACAAGTGATTAGAAGGTTCAAATTTGTTCATGAATGACTTCTCCGGTTATATCCGGCGGAAGGTGTTGCCAGTGGCTAGGTGGTGCTTCCTGTGCTGAGCGCCATCTTTATCGCTCCCTGGTTTATGGTTCCGTTGCCATTTGGCTGACTCAGATCACTTGCTTGTGACTTGGTGACTTAGTACATTTAAGTTTTAAGAGTACTATAGTAAGCAGTATGACATCCTCCGTGAACTGCTGCGACTACATTGCTGTTGGAGCTGTTCCGCTACGACCGTTCCCAGCACACAACAAGAGAGCCTTAAAACTTGTGTCTCTGTCTCTTCTATTTATACTCGCTTGGAGTTAAGTTCACTTTAGGTTCAGGTGCACTTTTGGCTTTGTAGCCACTTTAGTTTCAAGTTCACTTAATGAAGTTTTTATTTTTATTTTCACCTTTGGCTTAAAGGCTACGTTAGTTTCGAGTTAACCTATAAACTATCTATTAAGTTTAGGCATTGGCGAGGCATTGGTTCGAGAAATACGAAGAGTAAATGTTTTATCAGTAAACTGTTATTAATATTAAGAGTATAAGATAAAAGGAAACTGTTATTAATATCAAGAGTATAAGATAAAAGGAAAAACGGACTCATTCACTATATATATTATTAATATCAAGAGTATAAGATAAAAGGAAAACGGACTCATTCACTATATAATTGAATGTCAAGTGCGATATATTAAATGTCAATTGCGATATGGTAGTGGGTGATAACAAAACATTCGTTACACTCCCCACGACGAAAATCCGAACACGACCCCGTGAGGCAAACAAAAAATTAGAAAGGTAAACAAGAGAGTACGGGAACCAGACAAAAAAAAAACGAACAGAAAACGGACAAAAAAAAAATCAAATGCTTCAATTAGCGGTGAGAACGTAATTTCATGTGGAAGCTACTGTTCCGTGGTGGGCGGATAAGATTGCTTTGTTGCTTGGGCTTGGCCCTGACCGCTGGGGTTACACTATCAATCGGGACACGCTCAGTATAAGGTTTAAGTTCCCGTAAGTGGAAGGTTCCCTTCAAATCTTCACTACTACCTTGTGTGCGGAGCCTGTAGGTATAGGGCGACAATTTTGAACTGACTAGGAACGGCCCCTCCCAGGATGGGGCTAGCTTGGCGGAAAACCTATTCCCCGCAGAGGACTGGTAGTGGGTTTTCTTTAAAATTAAATCTCCTTCTTCGAACTCAAAATCACGCTTCTTCGAACTCAAAATCACGCTTCTTCGCATCATAAAGTTGTTTATTTTTATTCTGGGCAGTGACTAAATTCTCCTGGGCAACCTTAATGGCAGTAGTAATAAGTGCAGCGCGGCCAAGCGGTTCTATTTGTTCGCAGGCTTTTGATAACTGGGCATTGTCCACGGTCATAATGGGCGCTTCTCTAATCTCTCTACCAAAATTTAAAAACGAAGGTGAAAAGCCAGTTGATTCGTTTTTAGTCGAGTGCAAGGCCATAACGAACTGTTGTAAGCCTTCGTCCCAATACTGGTGGCTCTCCGTCACAAAGCATTTTATCATCATTCCCAAAGTTTTATTAGCGCGCTCGGTTTGGTTGCTTTGAGGGCTATAATAGGACGTAAAGCGCTGTTTGATGCTTAACAGCTTACAGACTTCTTGCATTAAATTTGAAACGAACTGTGAACCATTGTCACTAACAATACGTTTCGGTACGCCAAATCGGGTAAAGACCTGGTTCACTAACAAGGTTGCTATATTTTTAGTTGTAGGTTTCTTCAATGGAAAGGCTTCTACCCACTTTGTAGAATAGTCTATCACTACTAATATATGGGTATTCCCCTTTTTACTATGTGGATATTCCCCTTTTAAATCTATTCCAATAACTTCCCATGGTTGAGAAGGTTCAGCTGATTGCATAAGGCCAGCCTGCTTAATAGGTGGGGATTTATGGCGTTGACAAACCGGACAAGACTTAACGAATTTACTAACGTCTTTGGTCATACCATCCCATGTATAATATTTCCTGACTCTCTCCAAGGTTTTACTACTTCCCTGATGACCGGATGATCGTATATCGTGACAAACGGACATGACTGTTTCAGTAAGGCTTTTGGGAACTAGAATGCGATACGAATCTACGCAAGTATTGGCACTATCACCACTATTAGAACTCGCGGTACTACTACTATTACTATTAGGACTACTAATGACGTGACCTATGGAACTACTACTATTGTCACACGTTGTACTACTACTATTATCTTGTACTAAAGACTTATTACGATTGTCACTATCTTCTAACGGTGCTTTTGTGCTACTACTATTGCTACCGCTACTAAACTGTCCTATATTAGGGATGTTTCTATATACAATTCCCTCTATGATTTTGCAGGAAGGTACCATTCGGTTTATCCATTTTTTACTATCATTCGTATCGACTGACCCATTCTCCAAAACAATAAAAAGGCGACTAATGTTTGAGTCCGATTGTTGTTTGGCTATAATTAGTTCTCTATCTAGAACAATCAACTTTGTGTCATCGGGTGGTATTTCAACTACGCCTACTATGGGTTCTTCACCTTCTATAGTTTCCGGAATGCGAGAGAGTGCGTCTGCCACTACATTATCCTTACCAGGAATATGACGAACAGTATAATCAAATGCCTGAAGCTTAGATGCCCATCTACTTAATTTGCCGGTCGGATCCTTTGCTTTTTTTAACCACTCCAAGGATTTGTGGTCTGTGACTATTTCAAATGGGCCTCCCTCAAGATATACACGAAATTTTTCGACTGCCCATACGATTGCCAAGCATTCTCTTTCAGTAACTGATAATTTTCTCTGAGTCGGGTCTAACGTTTTACTAGCGTATTGAACTACTCTAGATTTTCCATCAATGGTCTGAGTTAATACTGCTCCCAGGCCGCAATTTGACGCGTCTGTATGCAAGGTGAAAGATTTTTTAAAATCTGGGGATGCTATAATAGGAGCTGAGCTTAAACTCTTCTTAAGGGTGTTGAAAGCATTCTGTTGCTCAGAGGTCCATTGCCAGACTACGTTGTCATGTGTTCTATGTACAAGATACCATGGGGTTGCTATTTCGGCAAACTTGGGAATGAATCGTCTATAAAAGCCGGTCATTCCCAAGAATCTTCTCAACTGTCTTACCGTACGAGGAATTGGGTAGTCACTAATGGAGCTAACCTTTTCTGGGTCGACTTCTATACCTTGGTTTGAAACAAGGTGCCCCAGAATCTGAGCCTTCTTGCGGCAAAACTGTGTTTTTGATGCTTTAATGGTTAGCCCATCTTGTTGTAAAATCGTTAGGACCTTTTCAATACTTTGAAGGTGGTCTTTAAATGTATCCGATATGATGTATAAATCATCAAAATAATCAAACACACCCTCTTTTGCTAAAGTCCCAAATAGGTTGTTTACTAACCTTTGGAAGGTGGCTGGTGCATTTGTAAGTCCGAACATCCTAACCGTTGGTCTAAAAATACCATTATGGGTTACAAATGCACAAGTATCGCGACTGCGCTCATTTAAAGGTATTTGCCAATAGCCAGACCTCATGTCCATGACGGTGATAAAATCTGGGGCCTTAACGGATTCTAATATATCCTCAATTCTTGGCAATGGGTAAGCATCTTTGCGTGTAATGTTGTTAAGTTTCCGGTAGTCTATTACTAAGCGGAACGTCCCACCTTTTTTGGTCACAATAAAAACTGGGGCCGACCATGGACTATTACATGGTTCAATTAGTTTTAAGTCTAACATTTCTTGAATTAATTTATCGACTATTTCTTTTTTATGGGGTGAATATATATATAGGGGGGATTTGCAAGAGGCATGCTATCACCTGTGTCAACATAGTGTTCGGCGGATTTTGTTAATCCTGGTTTAACCGAAAAGACGTCTTTAAACTTTAAAACTAGAGCCCTTAAGCTTGAACGTTGCTCAGGGGTTATTGGGGCCTCCCGCAAGGCCTTTGTTATTGCTATGTCATCAAAGTCCTCTTCCACAAATAGATTGCATTCACTCAAATTGAAATTACTACCACTATTGAAAAAGTTATACCAAATAAGAGGCTCCGTCTCCCAAGACCAACTCAAAGTACTATAGCAAACTACCAAACCAAAGGTTCTTAAAAAGTCGATTCCCAAAATACAAGGGTAAGCTAAATTTTCAAGAATGATTGTCTCATGTGTCAAATGTTTCCCACCTAATAAAAAGGGGGTGCTAATGGCTTCGTTGACGTTAATTATATCTTTATTTATTACTCTTAGTTTTAAATCAATGGGGGACGTTTCGAACTATGGGACCACCGTTACTACGAGAATTGGTAGTCGGTTTCCACTCTTCTCGGGAATTACCTTGTTTGTTTGGTCTAAAAGTACTATACTTGGGGTTTCTATTTTGCCTATCCCATCGATTACTACTATCCTCGCTTCTACCTGTCGGTACGCCCTTTGAGAGCTCGACGCGTACGGCTGCCTCTAACAGGTCACTAACCGTATAAAAAATTGTGGTTGCCAGATACGGCTTAATACTATCTCGTAGATTGCGAGTTACGTATTCTATTTGGATAGGAATGGGCAAGGGGTTTTCCATTTGAAGCATAATTTCCCTCATGTTATTTACGTAATCGCGGACTCCTTCATTATATCCTTGTCTCCTATTAATTAGCTGTTCGCATAGAACCGCGTCGTTAACCTGATAAGCGAACTCTTTTTTTATTAAACTTTGCAATTCAGGAAATGTTACTGGTCTATTTGTCAAAGATTGCCACCAGTCTAGGGCTGGACCTAAAAACATTTGCGGTACCCATGCTTGTATAAACAGATGATCTGGCATGGCCAATGTTTCCCTAATTTGTTTTACTTTCACCAGGAAATCCTTCGTACTCATGTCCGAGGGTTTCCCAGTAAATATTGGTGGGGTAATTTTTGGCATTCTATTATGATAAAAGCTCTGTGCTACAACTGGCTGACTGACATAACCAACTTGGCCTCCCACACCAGTACTACTTTGACTACCAAGGACGGGTGGAACTGAACCGGTTTGACTTATTGCACTAGTACTCAGGGCGCTACCAGGTGGTTGGGTATGAATTCGTAATTGGGCTTGTAAATCCGCGATTTGTTTTTTTATTGAGGCTAAGTCTATCGAGGAGATTAACTGCATCCCCGGTGGAATTGTGTTATTTGTCGGGGGAAGTATACTAACTACAGGTGAAGTTATGCTTGAGGTAGTTAAACTACCAGTGCTACTAACTAACGATGATCCTGAACAAACAGGGGGAGTAAAGGAAGCGGTTGTTCCTACTACTATATTACTCGCTCCTAGCCCTCCACTAGCTCCGCTTTTAGGTGTAGTTTGGGTCATTGTGTTTTCCCGTGCGTTTCTTGCTACAATTCTCTTAGCTGCTCTTTTAATGCGGTCCTGCGTTTGGGATTCTTTGTACGCTACTAAGCACTCGGAACAGGATTCCAAAGATCCGAATTGTGGTTGACAAACTGTGTGATCTACCACCTTCAACATTTAACAATCTAGTCCAGTCTAGTCTAAAAGGCTTAATCTATTATTATGTGCTGATCACTTTTTTTCTGCCTATGGGTTGGGTGTCTTCTTACTAGTTCTGACTGGCATAGAAAGACTATCCCGGACGAGCCCCCAATTTGTAGCAGTTTTCTACTACTAACACGTTCTATATGCCTAGTTGTATGTACTAGACAAAAGGAGTGAATTTAGGACAAGCATTTTTGACATTAAATTTTCCTTTAATGAGGGACACTATGGTCCGTACTGATTTCAAACCCTAAATCACTAACCAGCTACAAAATACTATTATCAATTTAAATAATTATTTGTTAGAAATTACATTAATTACATTAACTATAACGTCCTATTACTATTACCTCGGTTATATACATTAAACCCCCAAAATATAACATGCTTCATGCACAATTACGCGACTCGACCAATGCCAATAACTATAGCGCTTTAAAGACGCGGTCACACAAAAAGTATACTCATCACTAGCACTTGAACTGTTTGTCGATGGAGATGGTACTGAAGTGATGAGATGATCCACAAGTGATTAGAAGGTTCAAATTTGTTCATGAATGACTTCTCCGGTTATATCCGGCGGAAGGTGTTGCCAGTGGCTAGGTGGTGCTTCCTGTGCTGAGCGCCATCTTTATCGCTCCCTGGTTTATGGTTCCGTTGCCATTTGGCTGACTCAGATCACTTGCTTGTGACTTGGTGACTTAGTACATTTAAGTTTTAAGAGTACTATAGTAAGCAGTATGACATCCTCCGTGAACTGCTGCGACTACATTGCTGTTGGAGCTGTTCCGCTACGACCGTTCCCAGCACACAACAAGAGAGCCTTAAAACTTGTGTCTCTGTCTCTTCTATTTATACTCGCTTGGAGTTAAGTTCACTTTAGGTTCAGGTGCACTTTTGGCTTTGTAGCCACTTTAGTTTCAAGTTCACTTAATGAAGTTTTTATTTTTATTTTCACCTTTGGCTTAAAGGCTACGTTAGTTTCGAGTTAACTTATAAACTATCTATTAAGTTTAGGCATTGTTGAGGCATTGGTTCGAGAAATACGAAGAGTAAATGTTTTATCAGTAAACTGTTATTAATATTAAGAGTATAAGATAAAAGGAAACTGTTATAATATCAAGAGTATAAGATAAAAGGAAAAACGGACTCATTCACTATATATATGATTAATATCAAGAGTATAAGATAAAAGGAAAACGGACTCATTCACTATATAATTGAATGTCAAGTGCGATATATTAAATGTCAATTGCGATATTCGTTACACTGCTAGGCGGGCACGACCACCTACAAGACGAGAACGTCCTTACCCAGTGCGGGTAGTTCTTAGTGGACGCCGATTGACGGGAAGAGGAACATCTGTGGGTCCTGCAGAACAACCTAGTCCTGGGAGCCTATTCTTTAAAAATCTAAATCATTTGGACGATGATCCAAATCTAAACGTTTGGATCGGCTCCATTTGGATAGGGCGCTTAAAACCGTATTCTCTAACCCAAATCCAAATCGACATTTGGATCTCCCGCCAAACCTTTATCCAAACCAAATGTACGTCACTTCCTCTTTCATTACGTAATTTTACTTACTGTTTATTGGTCAATTCTTTTGCAGCGTTTAATATAAAAGTAAAATGTTTTTAAGCCTTGGGTTTTTGCATGTTAGATTGTATTAGAGGGCTGCAAACTGAAAAAAGTCATTCCCAAAGCCAGCCAACTCCAATGGTAAAATTTTCACAAACGCCACTGCCACCCTAACGACATTGTTATATTTTCAACTCCTCCCTAACGCCACACTAAAGTTCATTTCATTTTTGAATCCCTGCCAAAGCCAATTGTGAAGTTTCACACGAATTCCAATCCCTGCCAAAGCCGATTGACAGATTTAAAAATCTTTCCAATCCCTACCAAAGCCAATTGATAAATTCAATAATATTTCCAATCCCTGCCGAAGCCAATGTGAAATTTGACAATTTTTCCAATCCCTGCGAAAGCCATTGAGAAATCCGACAAGTTTTCTAATAATCCCTGCCAAAGCCAATGAGATATGCGACAAGTTTTCAAATCCTTGACCAAACTAATGAGATATCCGACAAGTTTTCCCATCTCTGCCAAAGCCAATGAGAGCTTCAAAAAACCTTTCTTACTCCAAACACAAAAGCATTTAACCTAACCAATTTTCATTTATATTTACCCCAACGTTTCCCAGCCGGCCGTGTGGTATATTATGAACTTATATATTATGAAGGTTTTCCAACGTTATCCCACTGCATTTTTTCAATTATTTTTATTATAAACTCGAACATTGTTTATAATTGTAGTTTTCCTTTTTACGTTTAATCTAAGGCGACGGAAAAATGTATGACTCTCTAAATTAAAAAGAACAAATAGTTTTAGTTTCGTTTTCTCTCGCACAGCAATGAATTTGATTTTTATTGCGGAAGAACGGCTGTACCAGCCGCGACCGTCATGTGCCGTCTGTGTGGGGTTGAACTTCATGCATCCCGCTTGCGCCAAACCACCGCGTGGAAAATTCAAAGAGGAAAAATTGACTAATATCACTAATGCCACCCAACTCCGGTTGAATAAAATAAGGCTGGCTCTCAATGCCACCAACTCTATTTGGATACTATAAATGCCAACGCCAGCCAAAGCCACCTGAATCCAACAATAATCCAGTCCCGACCGACTCCCGTATAAGTTTTCGAAATATTTCCACTCCCTTCCGACCCCGTTCCATTTCAGAGATAATATTCCCAAAGCCACCCAAAGCCAAATTATTTATTTTACCCAACTCCAACTCCGACCGAAAATGAGGGAGTCCCTTGGCTTTCTATGGAGTTGGAGTTTTCCCAAAGCCTTTAAAGTCCTCTAGATTGTATTCATTTTTTAAAATTAAGAAACCTCTTAATTTGATAGTTTAAGCTCATTAGGCCTAATTAATATTAAGTGGGAAATTAATTTGAATGAAAAATAGGTGGATATCTTTTATTAATTGGGAAATAATGCACACATTTTTACATTTGAATTTTAGAAGCTAATTTATTATTTATTTTGTGTATATAAAATTCAGCGTTAATTTCACTAAGGCAATAAATTAATTACCAACGAGGAATTAACTAGTACATATGTTTAATATTAGAATTTAATTGTTTCAAAACTAATAAAGTTTTGAACCAGTTTTTTAATTTAGTTATTAAAATTTGTGATTGTCGATTGGTCAATATTGTAAATTAACCAATGGTGGAATCAATTTTTTTTAAACTCAATGAAACTGAAATATCAATCAATCATCTACTGAAAGAGGTACCAACCTATTTTTTTTCAAAATTAGGTGAATAAGGATTAGATGGCTTGCTGCTTCAAACAAGATTTTTAACCACGAATAGAATATTTTGTTAATTTTAGTCAAATTTAGATATTCGGTAATCGAGTTGATATGAATAAAGCCCTTTTTGCTCATGTCTATTTTAAACCTTAATCACAGATTTCGCTTACCATTTTACAAACATAATAAACACTACTGAAGGACGCAAATCTAATATAGCAATTTTCCCAATTAATCGGTTTGAACTTCATTTGCACATTTCTATTCGTTAATTTGAAATGTTGCGAGAAATTTGAATGGAATATAAGTACTAAGTAGTTATCTCTTTCAGTAGATAATTTTTGATGTTGATATTTAAGATTCATTGAGTTAAAAAAAATTATTAAGCTTTGATATCAACATCGGTTAATTTACGATATGGGCTTATGATGGTAGTCTGTTTATAAGATTAAATCGTTACTTTAAGTGTCACTAGACAGTATCTACCTCCAAAATCGAGAGTTAGTAACTTTATAACCATCTCCTAGTCACAGGATATCCGAGGGTCAATTTCTTATATCATTGACATGTGATTATCTGAGGAAGGCTTACTATAGCTGTCAACTTTTGGCAAGGCCTAATACCGTTTTGCTTGACTTTCGCCGTCAAATTCCTTTTAAAGCATAGATCATATAGTATCCACCCTTGATTTTCATTTCGCAACACACGTTGGATTCGTAAACCTCGACGCGTACCACGATTAGAAGCATTAAAATGCAAAAACAACACACTGACCGCATACATTTTTAGTAAAAGACATTATTCACTACAGCTGTTTTCGGGGCTGACAGACGGCGATAAAGAAAAAGCCTTCGGAGTCCGGCCCCTTAAAGGGGGTGGTTTCGAGGGAACGAAATTCAAATGCAAGGCGCGTCCCTTGAATTCGTAAATACCGACGTTTAACGCAATTATAATATTGAAATCTTATACAATTAAGTTAAATTTAAGAAAAAAAAGCACTACTTTCAAAGTCTAAACTTTAAAAATACGACGATAAGAGAAGGCGAAGTAACGGGCATTGAGAGGCAAACATTTAAATGGCAAAAATTAACGGTAGGCCAAGGCTTAGCGCAATTTCACCGCCTTGAAAAAAGGGCCAAGTTTAGAAATAGATTGTGGGACAATAAAAAGGTGGAAAATTATGATATTAGGCTTATATTAAAGCTTGAAACCTACTTTATATTATATTTAAAATCCATCCATAAGCAAATCCTCAAAAAATATGAAAATGACAACGAAAAAGGACCCACTCTCAAATTTTTTCCCCTTAAAAAAAATGGCGGCCACAAACGGGGTGAAAATGGGGAAAAGAGCTATCCAAATGACGATTTGGCCGGCCATTTGGCTTGCCAAATGTTTGGATAGGGTTTGAACCAAATGAAAAGGGATTTGGAGTTACAGAATACCGATTAGTGTCATTTGGGGAAGAATCGACTCCAAATCCAAATCATTTGGATTAGGAACGATCCAAATGCAGTTAGAGAATAGGGTCCCTGGTGTCGCTCCAACCCTTGCTGGGGTGCCTCCTCGGGGTATTTCTCGAGGGGCACTCCTGCGACGGTTGGCGACACCATCTTCACCACCTCAACCATCTTCTTAGGTTGCCTTATTACCGACGCCTCCTCCGGTAGCGGACAGCTACATTTGGGCCTTCACAAACAACATAATAATATTATAGACTTACCCATTCAGGCACCAAATTATATGAACTTAACCCTAGGCCTATATTCATCCTAATAAAATGGAGTCTCTAGCCAGAGGGAGCTCTATTGCACTACTTGAGGGCCCCTGGTCAAGATATGCCGAACTAGAGATAAGGGAATAGTATATATAGCCTGTATAGCCTAGGGAACGATGTTAGTTAGTCCGTTGTACTTTAGTCAAGAGGCTAGTCAGTGGGAATCCTATCAACACCCGAGTGGCTAACACCTGTCGCCGGCAGCAAGATAGACGGTCGACCTTCCGACCCTCTAACGGTTTAAGTTTGCATTAATAGTGAATTCCCGCGCTCTCACTCTAGTCGCGTACCGTTTGCAAGACCAAAGACACAGTTCACATGGCTCTAAATATCACTGTAAGTGTTATGTTTATTTAGTACGGACATTCCCTACTGGCGCTTCCCCAATTAAGTACTCGACATTGTAAATAGTCATCATCATAATTTATTACTAAAGTTAACTAACCCCTAAATTTAACTAT
Source organism: Phalangium opilio (assembly GCA_019434445.1). Classification (NCBI taxonomy): domain Eukaryota; kingdom Metazoa; phylum Arthropoda; class Arachnida; order Opiliones; family Phalangiidae; genus Phalangium; species Phalangium opilio. The sequence goes on along the minus strand of JAEQBA010002017.1, from coordinate 439,256 downwards.
TTTTGTATTATAAAACTAACCTAACCAGAACCTGGTTTAATAAAGAGATAGAATTTTTGTCACCTAATTTTTGTTTCATTATTTCTAGTTCTGTGGACCTCAGCTTTTTAAGCTAATCGGTTACAAATGTGTCTCGAACTTCCTTTCTTTTAACAATTCTAGAACCTAAGTAGTGCTCTTGTACCTCTATTAAATTCAGGGAACTTTTACAGAAAGAATTTAAACGATGTTCGCTTTTTAAAATCTGCAGCACTGGTTCAGACATATAAATCCCTCCCATTTCATTACAAGTATTAACATAACATTCAAAAAAATTAAAGAGATCATTAGAAATATCGTTTGCCGTTGATAGTGGAATCTTATATTTTTCTCTGATCTTTAACATAAGCATAGCTGCTTGATACTCCGGCCTTGCCCTTTCTAATTTTTCAGCATTTATGTGACCAATGTTAACTTGTGGCTCAGTTTGATAACCTAAATCATCGCTATCAACCTCTTCTGTTCTTGCATCTTCACAGTATTGAAAATTGTGTTTGCGATAGACATGTTTTTTGTAAGACTCAAAGTTTTTGTATCCAACTCCGCATCCACCAACTGCACAAGTTATTCGAAAGAAAGCACTTGTCATGTGAAGATTTTTAACATGAGACAAGTGCTTTCCTAGGGTGTGCCTCGTTGCATTACATATAGAGCAGGAGTATCGGCTTATTTCTTTAGCCATTGTGTCCAAATGTACAGCAGTATTTGTCAATATCAAAGGAATTCTGTTATAAAATAAATGGACCTCAGTGTTAAACTAAACAATAAATTCAGGTTATGAGCATATACTGCAATAAAGATTTAGTTATGGAAGACAGGTGTCTATTATGGAAATTATGACCTCCCTTATAATACTACCCTGCTAGTACCGGTATTTAGTGTTTCTTTTTGACGTTTCGTAGTTTATTTTTAGAAAGCCGGTTTGCTCTAAATAATCGCGGTTAAATCGAATATAATCAGCCTCTTAAAGGCCTTGCTAAACATTGGCCGACTATAGACCAATTCTAAAACCAGAGTGGAAGGTAAAGCTTTTGAACCATTACCTCCGTTCGAGACTCCATTTGTAATTGGGCTATATATTTTGCCTTGTAAAAATTGTCTGACTTTCTCTCTGTGGTAACCTTGTTGAAGATTTGTTTTGCCGATTTGGAATATTTCGCGATTGTGGGAGAGTCAGTTTTAATTGAGGTGACCGACTGAAAAATCACCCCAAACTTTAAGAGAATTAATCACGACGTTTGGATAAACATAAATTAAACACTTTATTTAAAAAAGTTAAAGTTAAATTGGCTCATTTGGAGCTGGCTAAATTAAAGGAATTTGCCCATTTGGGGCCTAACTAAAGTTTTAAGAATTTGCCCATTTGGGGCCTAACTATGGTGGTTGAGAATTTCGTTCTCTACTACACGAGCTCTCGGTCTAAACTAGTTTTTTTTGTAAGGTAAATTTTCGGTGTAAGCTGGGAGCGAAGAACAGATAAAGAAAGGGGTGTAACCCCTAGCACGGTACGGGATGGAAAGTTTCGATAAAAACGCTGACTCATTCCTGCTTCGTATTTTTTGGTTTTTTGAGGTGTTTTTTACCCCAGCTTACACGGGCGTTTTCGCTACTTTACCTTTATCATAAGTAACAAGGTATTACAAAGTACAGAGGTTTACATAGGATTTCAGATCGGTTACAGATATTTTTTCATTAATTTTTTAAGGTTACAAATACAGATTTAAATATTTTTATACAAAAAGAGATAATAATCAGAAATTACAAAATAAAGAAAATTAAACAAAGATAAATTTAAAAACAAGTTGGTAAAGTTCAAAGTTTGGCGCGTTAAATTCAACACTCCCCACCAAATAATATTTCCAAATATTATTGAAAATAGGGTTACGCGACAAAATATAGCTAGCTAAATAATTTCCAGATTATAAAGAAGTGAGATGGGACGTCTTATTTCGTTTCCATTTGGCGTACGTACCATACATGACCTTATTAATCCATCTCGGCCTTTCATTGTTTCAGTAATTAAGCCTAAGCGCCACATATTTTTTGGCATTCGGTCTTCGTGAATAATGACCACGTCTCCTACTTTTAGGGCATTCTCATTTTTGGTTAACAGTACTTGATGAGCACTGCGCAATTCCATCAAGTATTCTTGCTTACATCGCTTCCATAATCGATCTAGTACGGTTTCTCTGTACCGTAGTCTTCGGGCTATCGCGCGTTGAGAGTTTGGTAACTCGGCTTCTTTGACTCTTTGAGGTGGGAGGCACGTAATTCTTTTTCCCGTAAGAAAGTGTGCAGGTGTTAGTGGTGTCGGTTCCTGCACCTCGTTAAACACGTAAGTCATTGGGCGTGAGTTGATAATTGCCTCTGTCTCGAGGAGTACAGTCTCCATTTCTTGATAAGTTAGTGCGGCTTGACCAAGTACTTTGCGTAGGGCCGTTTTAACAGTTCTCACTAACCGCTCCCAGTATCCTCCCCACCATGCAGCTCTATCCGCTATGAAGCGCCAGCTGATTCCCTTTTCTCCGTAGAAGGATTTGGCTTCCTCGTTGTTGATTTTCTTCCAAATTTCTTTCAAGTCTTCGTTAGCGCGGATGAAAGTTGTGGCATTATCAGAATGTATAATATGCGGGATACCCCTGCGAGCGATCATTCTACGCAGGGCTAGGAGGAACTCGTACGTGTTGAGGAGCGGTACAAGCTCTAAATGAATTGCTCGGGTGACCGCGCATGTAAAGAGGCATATGTATGCTTTCTCCACGTTTTCTCCCACCATTACATACAGTGGTCCGGCGAAGTGAACTCCGACGACTTCAAATGGCGGTGCTTCATCTATTCTTTCTTGAGGAAGGGGGGCCATGGGTGCCTCCCCTGGTTTGGCTTGAAATCTTCTGCAGACCATGCAGTTGCGTATGACATTCATTGTCATCTGTCTCCCAGTGATTACCCAAAATCTGCCTCTGGTCTGAGTTAGGGTAATTTGAACCCCAGAGTGGTAAACCTGCCAGTGACTACGGTTGATGAACAAAAACGATAGTCTGTGGCCTTTGTTCAGTATTATTGGATGTTTCTCTTCTTCTGACATTCTTGATTGGTGTAAACGTCCACCGACGCATAGAAGTCCGTCTTGGTTCAAAATAGGCTTAAGCTTTGCGATATCTGACTTATCTATTTTCTTCCCGTTTATTAGATCGGTAATTTCGGCCTTAAAGTCTTGTTTCTGCACGCTCTTGATCCATTCTATTTCTATTTGACCCATTTCTTCTGCTGTAATCGGTCCGGTTTCGGTTTTAACTTTCCTCATCTTATTAATGGACCTCTTGACGATAGCCGTAATTCTAAATACCTTATTTAGGGATTGGTATTTGCTTAAATCGATTAGGTTTGAAATTCCTTTATCGAAATCTTCCTGGATACATTGGACTACTAAAACTGTCTTCTTGTTTTCGTTTTCCATTACTTCTTTTTGTTCATCCGTCATCTTATCAGAGTTCTGTGGCCAACTTGTCTTCTCTTTCCTAAGCCATTCGGGTCCTCCCCACCAGTGCTTACTTCTTACAATTTCTTCTGCCTTTGCTCCCCTGGTGGGAATGTCTGCCGGATTGTTAGTGCCAGGGCAGTGCTGCCATTCTTGGGGGTTAGTTCTCGTTTGAATTTCTTCTATTCTATTTTGAACAAATGGCTTCAGCGTTTTCGAGTTTGACTTGATCCAGCCAAGGGCTACCATGGAATCTGTCCATAAGTATCGGTTAATGTTCTTGGACTCGAATGATTCTTGGACTACATTGATTAGCCGGGCTCCTAGTAAGCAACCTAAGAGTTCCAGACGTGGAATAGATATGGTTTTCAGGGGTGCGACCCTTGCCTTTGATACTACAAATGTCACGCCCACCTTTCCAGAGATTGTTACATAGCGCAGGTAGATAACTGTGGCGTATGCCTGTGAACTGGCGTCACAGAAGGCGTGTAGTTCTTCTTGGATGACTTTTTCCTTTTCCGTGTAGTAACAACGCTGTAGTTTTACTTGACGAATAATTGGCATTTCTTTTCTCCAATTTTCAAATAGGATCCTTATTTCTGAAGGTAAATCTTGGTCCCATTTTACACCGTTAACCCATAGCTGCTGGAACAGGAATTTGGCCCTTATCAAGAAAGGGGAAAGCATTCCTAGGGGGTCGTAAATTTGGGCTATGGAACTTAGTACGCCTCTTTTTGACAATTTTGCTTCATGGATAGTTTCAACCAAATTTCTCAGGTCGAAAGAAAATACGTCCGCGTTCGGTTCCCATAGTAACCCGAGTATTTTTGGAGCCTTCGCTTCTGATCCGTCTATTATCATGTTTTCAGTACTCGAGTTTTCTTCTCCCCATTTCTTTCTTAACTAGTTAGTCCTCCATTTCCTTAAATTCATGTTAGCTTCTTTCATGATGTTAGTAGCCTTTTTGGAGAATTCTAGGCCTTCTTTTACGTCTTTTTCCCTCCTGTGTAGTCGTCCACGTAAATGTCTCTTTCCAACGAAGCCACGGTTTCTGGATCTTGGGTGGCGTATCCCGTACAAAAATTTTAAGCTGTAATTCATCTGCATACGCGCTTTTTTATCGCTACCACGCTGTAATAGGTATAAATTAAGGCTACATTTTCTGCAGCTCGAAAAACGCGAAAATTTCACAGAAATTCCAGAACTGCAAATTGTCTGCCGTTTCTACATTTTCTGTTTATTATCTGTTAATTGTCTGTATTGGCAGAAATATGCAGCGCGATTCTGCAAACGCGATGCAAAAGTAGAAATAACAGCTGCTAGTTTAAAACCTTAATTTGACCACAGTTATAGACATGTTACAGTTCTGCAAAAGTGATGGAAAAGTAGAAATCCAGCTGCCAATTTGAAACTGCAATTTGACTATATTTATTGACATGTTACAGGTCTGCAAAAGTGATGAAAAAGTAGAAATACCAGCTGCTAGTTTAAAACTGCAACTTGACCACATTTATAGACATGTTACAGGCCTGCAAATGTGATGGAAAAGTAGAAATCCAGATGCCATTTTAAAACTGTAATATGACCATATTTATAGACATGTTACAGGTCTGCAAAACTTATGGAAAAGTAGATATTCAGCTGCCAATTTAAAACTGTAATTTGACCATTTTTATAGACATGTTACAGGTGTGCAAAAGCGATAGAAAAGTAGAAATACCAGATGCTAGTTTAAAACTGTAATTTGACTACATGTATAGACATGTTACAAGTCTGAAAAAGTGATGGAAAAGTAGAAATCCAGCTGCCAATTTAAAACTGCAATTTGACCATATTTATAGACATGTTACAAGTCTGAAAAAGTGATGGAAAAGTAGAAATCCAGCTGCCAATTTAAAACTGTAATTTGACCATATTTATAGGCATGTTACAAGTCTGAAAAAGCGATGGAAAAGTAGAAATCCAGCTGCCTATTTAAAACTGTAATTTGACCATATTTATAGACATGTTACAAGTCTGAAAAAGCGATGGAAAAGTAGAAATCCAGCTGCCTATTTAAAACTGGAATTTGACCATTTATATAGACATGTTACCGGTCTGAAAAAGTGATGGAAAAGTAGATATTCAGCTGCCAATTTAAAACTGTAATTTGACCATTTTTATAGACATGTTCAGAGCTGTGCTAATTAATTAGTTAGCTAATTGAATTTCTAATTAATTAGCAACATTTACTAATTGAAAATGGTAATTGAATTTTAATTACCTTAGTGCTAATTGAGAAGTAATTCTAATTAATTAGTATGAATAGTAAAGGTAATTATCTAATTAAAATTTAATTAGATTTAGGATTAACTAATTAGCCAATTGAATTTTCAATTAATCTTTTAATTTAGTAAAAACTAAAAATCGAGGAATTAACTCTTGATTCATCTATTTGAAAATGAAAACGGCCTTATTATATCGAGGAGGAAACCTTAGTGCTACTCTAAATATTTCAGCTCCTCTAAAACATGAGAGAATACTAGAGCTAGTAGAAAATTTCGTAGATCGTAACTGTCCCATTTCGAAATTTCGACTGTTTTTCCTACTCGAATTTATGGCAGTGCCCATGGATTTACTACTCAGAGTCCATTATAAGAACTGTGGCAAGAAAATGAAGAAATGAGACAAATTTTAACATGACAGAAGGCTCGAGGCTTGTCTTATTTTTCGTGAATAATTCACGGCTTCCGTAACCGTTTTTCAATGGCATTAAAACATTAAACTTTGCATTACCAAAGTACTAAATCCATGGGCACTTTTAAACTTTTATATTTACTTATGGTTTCTTTTTAAACCTTAATTAGAAAATACTAATTCTAATTAATTAGTTTGATAAATAAAGGTCTAATTTCTAATTGAATTGAATTAGTTTCTATGTCTAATTGCTAATTGGCTAATTAATTAGTTCATAAATATTTCCCTAATTGTTAATTGGCAAATTAATTAGTTCATAAATATTTCCCTAATTGCTAATTCTAATTCAATTAGTTGTCAGCTAATTAGCACAGCTCTGGACATGTTACAGGTGTGCAAAAGCGATAGAAAAGTAGAAATACCAGATGCTAGTTTAAAACTGTAATTTGACTACATGTATAGACATGTTACAAGTCTGAAAAAGTGATGGCAAAGTAGAAATCCAGCTGCCAATTTAAAACTGCAATTTGACCATATTTATAGACATGTTACAAGTCTGAAAAAGTGATGGAAAAGTAGAAATCCAGCTGCCTATTTAAAACTGTAATTTGACCATATTTATAGACATGTTACAAGTCTGAAAAAGCGATGGAAAAGTAGAAATCCAGCTGCCTATTTAAAACTGTAATTTGACCATTTATATAGACATGTTACCGGTCTGCAAAAGTGATGGAAAAGTAGATATTCAGCTGCCAATTTAAAACTGTAATTTGACCATTTTTATAGACATGTTACAGGTGTGCAAAAGCGATAGAAAAGTAGAAATACCAGATGCTAGTTTAAAACTGTAATTTGACTACATGTATAGACATGTTACAAGTCTGAAAAAGTGATGGAAAAGTAGAAATCCAGCTGCAAATTTAAAACTGCAATTTGACCATATTTATAGACATGTTACAAGTCTGAAAAAGTGATGGAAAAGTAGAAATCCAGCTGCCTATTTAAAACTGTAATTTGACCATTTATATAGACATGTTACAGGTCTGTAAAAATGGTGGAAAAGTAGATATCCAGCTGCCAATTTAAAACTGCAATTTGACCACATTTATACACATGTTACAGGTCTGCAAAAGTTATGGGAAAGTTGAAATCTAGCTTCCAATTTAAAACTGTAACTATTCAACATTTATAGACATATTGCAGGTATTCAAAAGTAGAATTTCCTACTTTTGAATACCTGCAATATCTCTCTAAATGTGGTTAAATTACAGTTTTAAATTGGCAGCTGAATTTCTACTTTTCCATCACTTTTGCAGACCTGTAACATGTCTATAAAAATGGTCAATTTAGGTCAAATTAAAGTTTTAAATTGGCAGCTGTATTTCTACTGTTCCATCACTTTTGCAGACCTATAACATGCCTATAAATGTGGCCAAATTGCAGTTTTAAATTAGCAGCTGGATTTCTACTTTTCTATCACTTTTGCAGACCTGTAACATGTCTATAAAAAAGGTCCAATTACAGTTCTAAATTGGCAGCTGCATTTCTGCTTTTCCATCACTTTTGCAGATCTGTAACATGTCTATAAATGTGGTAGAATTGCAGTTTTAAATTAGCAGCTGGATTTCTACTTTTCTATCACTTTTGCAGACCTGTAACATGTCTATTAAAACGGTCAAATTACAGTTCTAAATTAGCAGCTGGATTTCTACTTTTCCATCACTTTTGCAGACCTGTATCATATCTATAAAAACGGTCAAATTACAGTTTTAAACTAACAGCTGGTATTTCTACTTTTGCTTAGCGTTTGCAGAATTGCGCTGCATATTTCTGCCAGGCTAGACAGTTAACAGTTAACAAACAGAAAATGAAGGAACGGCACTCAATTTGCAGTTCTAGAATTGCTGTGAAATTTTCCCGTTTTTTTGAGCTGCAGAAATGTAGCCTTAATGTATACCTATTACAGCGTGGTAGCGATAAAAAAAGCGCGTATGCAGATGAATTACAGCTTAAAATTTTTGTACGGGAAGTCAACTTCGAGCGCACCCTAAATTTTTATCTGCTTCTGTTAGGCATTAATATTACTGCTTTTATTTTTCTAAAATTTGAATAAAGAATTGGTTAGGCCTAAAAAGGCATCTTAAAAAAGCTTTACTCATTCATCTTAATAAAATCTTTTGATCTAATACTGTCACGTCTCGATCCTAAAAATATTTAAACCACCATAAAAGATAGAAAATTGAAACATTTTTTGGTCATAAATGGGCCAGTATTGTTTATACAGTTATCATAAGTTTATCAGATATGTTTCAATAAGTATGACACTGCCTATACTTCGTAATGCTAGAGACTTCATGAGAGCTAGTTCGAGAATGACGCGAGAATTGAATACACTCGGTTTTGCAGTCCAACTTCCTATTTAGCCTTATTAAGCCTTTGACAATGGCTCAACAGGCGTCGCTTTACGAGAATATGACGTTTCACCTACACCACTTCATGAAGTAACCAGTGACAAACTTATGGAACACATCTTACGAACTTATGCAGTTATGTTTAAGGTGTATCCAATACTAACAACATAAGGATTCCAAGCTTTCAAAGGTGTTGGCAGTCAAGTTCTATAGATTCAAAACTAATAAAATAAGTTACTTCTATTTGAGGTAAAAAGTCGTAGAAAAACAATTTTTCATCCAAAAAAAGTAAATAAAATTAATTTCAGTTTATTTTAGTGATTTTATTCCAGTTTTTGAGACCAGACCTAGCTTTCTGTGTGGGTGTGCATGTGTGTGTTTGTGGCCCCGGGTACACGAAAAACAAGCGTGGATAGAAACCGATTAAGACAAGATCTACTATCACCATGGCGCTCGAAATGTGAAGGAAATTGCGAACCAAAGTACTTTAGCGCTATCATAAAAGTTTACAGCAGTTTTCCTGGTTGCGGATAGACGTAAAACAAGCCTGTCGGGACCCTTCCCTTGTTGTAATCGGTTTTTAGCTATAAGTTTGAAAGAATTTTTCGATTACGTTCTGTGAGTGTGTATGTTGTGGATGTTAGATAGACGAAAAGACCTTCTTATCTAGATGTGGTGAGAACTTAATGTACATGTACCTAAACAGTTGGACAATCTCAGATATTACTTTAGCAAGTCAGAAAAGCGTGTATTCAGATGAATTACAGCTTAATATTTTTGTAAGAGATGAGTACAAGTTGGGAATCCAAAATAAACCTCTCCAAGTCGAGACGCAATTTAGAGGCTATTTTTAAATATTTAAATAAATATAAATGATATTTATTAATTTAATCGACATTAATTTACCTTAATTCTAGTTAAATCGTTTTAAGAAACTTTATTCCTAAAATCATTTTAAACATAGCTATTATTACGTTTGAACTCAAGCGTAAGCCTCTTTAATTTTTTTTGGAAATTTAGGGTATATAAGGCTACTGATTCACAATAATTGATAGGAAAACCCGCAATGACTCTGCAAAGCATATGAAACGCGCCTGCAATGATCCTGCAAAGAATCTGAAATGCACCTGCAATTATCCTACAAAGTATCTGAAACGCACCTGCAATGACCCTACAAAGAATCTGAAATCCACCTGCAATGATCCTGCGATGTATCTGAAATGCACCTGCAATGATCCTGCGAAGTATTTGAAACGCGTCTGCAATTATTCCACAAAGTATCTATATCGCGCCTGCAATTATCCTTCAAAGTATCTGAAACGCGCCTGCAATGATCCTACAAAGAATCTGAAACGCGGCTGCAATGACCCTGCAAAGTATCTGAAACGCACCTGCAATTATCCTACAGAGTATCTGAAATGCTCCTGCGAAGTATCTGAAACGCGGCTGCAATTATCCTACAAAGTATCTGAAACGCACCTGCAATTATCCTACAAAGTATATGAAAAGAGCCTTCAATTAATCTAAAAAGTATCTGAAACGCCCCTGCAATTATCCTACAAAGTATCCGAAATACGCCTGCAATGATCCTAAAAAGTATCTGAAACGCGCCTGCAATGATCCAAAAAAGTATATGAAATGCTCCTGCAATTATCCTAAAAATTTCTGAAAAGTACCTGCAATTATCCTACAAAGTATCTGAAACGCGCCTGTAATTATCCTACGAAGTATCTGAAGTGCGGCTGCAATGAACCTAAAAATTATCTGAAAAGCACCTGCCATTATCCTTAAAAAGTATCTGAAACGCGCCTGCAATTTTCCTACAAAGTATATGAAACGCTCCTGAAATTATCCTGAAAAGTGTCTGAAATGCGCCTGCAATTATCCTACAAAGTATCTGAAACGCGCCTGCAATTATCCTAAAAAGTATCTGAAACGCGCCTGCAATTATCCTAAAAAGCATCTGAAAAGCACCTGCAATTATCGTACAAATTAAAGTATCTGAAACGCGCCTGTAATGGTCCGTAAAAGTATCTGAAAAGCGCCTGCAATTATCCTACGAAGTATCTGAAATGCTCCTGCAATTATCCTAAAAATTTCTGAAAAGTACCTGCAATTATCCTACAAAGTATCTGAAACGCGCCTGTAATTATCCTACGAAGTATCTGAAGTGCGGCTGCAATGAACCTAAAAATTATCTGAAAAGCACCTGCCATTATCCTTAAAAGTATCTGAAACGCGCCTGCAATTTTCCTACAAAGTATATGAAACGCTCCTGAAATTATCCTGAAAAGTGTCTGAAATGCGCCTGCAATTATCCTACAAAGTATCTGAAACGCGCCTGCAATTATCCTAAAAAGTATCTGAAACGCGCCTGCAATTATCCTAAAAAGCATCTGAAAAGCACCTGCAATTATCGTACAAATTAAAGTATCTGAAACGCGCCTGTAATGGTCCGTAAAAGTATCTGAAACGCGCCTGTAATGGTCCGTAAAAGTATCTGAAACGCGCCAGTAATGATCCTGAAAAGTATCTGAAACGCGCCTGCTATTTTCCTACAAAGTATATGAAAAGTGCCTGCATTTATCCTGCAAAGTATCTGACATGCGCCTGCAACTATCCTAAAAATTATCTGACATGCGCCTGCAACTATCCTAAAATTTATCTGAAACACGGCTGCAATGATCCTGCAAAGTATTTGAAACGCGCCTGCAATTATCCTACAAAGTATATGAAACGCGCCTACAATTATCCTAAAAATTATCTGAAAAGCACCTGCCATTATCCTAAAAAGTATCTGAAAAGCACCTGTAATTATCGTATCTGAAACGCGCCTGTAATGGTCCTTAAAAGTATCTGAAACGCGCCTGTAATGGTCCTTAAACGTATCTGAAACGCGCCTGTAATGGTCGTTAAAAGTATCTGAAACGCGCCAGTAATGATCCTGAAAAGTATATGAAACGCGCCTGCAATTTTCCTACAAAGTATATGAAAAACGCCTGCATTTATCCTGCAAAGTATCTGACATGCGCCTGAAACTATCCTAAAAATTATCTGACATGCGCCTGCAACTATCCTAAAAATTATCTGAAACGCGGCTGCAATGATCCTGCAAATCATCTGAAACGCGGCTGCAATTATCCTACAAAGTATCTGAAACGCGCCTGCAATGATCCAAAAAAGTATCTAAAACGCGCCTGCAATTTTCCTACAAAGTATATGAAACGCGCCGGCAATGATCCTGAAAAGTATATGAAACGCGCCTGTAATGGTCCTGAAAATTATATGAAACGCTCCTGCAATTTTCCTACTAAGTATCTGAAACGCGCCTGTAATGATCCTGAAAAGTATCTGAAACGCGTCTGTGATGATCCTGAAAAGTATCTGAAACGCGCCTGTGATGATCCTGAAAAGTATCTGAAACGCGTCTGCAATTATCGTAAAAAGTATCCGAAACACGCCTGCAATTATCCTACAAACTTAGCAATTTCTGACTGTAACATGCATACAATATATTTGGAAGGTACAGTACTTGTAATGAGCCTACAAACATCCTGATTTCTTACGGGAGTTACTATTTCCCCTCTGTTTTCTAGCTGTAAGGTAACTATTTTATGACTCTAGAGTTGCTAAATTTTGTATACTGTTGTACTGAGTTTTCCAACGGAAGATATTTTTTCTGCAAAACGTCTAAAATGTTCTGCATTGCTCTCTGGAATCACCTTAATTTTGTCTGAAATTGAACATTTTTCAGGTTTATTCCAGTATTTTTCCAGAATATTCCAGTTTATTTGCAATATATTGCAGATTCTAAAAAATCTAATTAACAGCAAAAATGCAGCCGTAAATTTTTGTACGGGATTTCTTTAGATGTACCTTTATAGTTGCAGCTAGCAAAAATGGACTTAACGTCACTCCAAATGGGACGCGAGTCATTCTTAGGGTATCGAATTGGTTCTCCAGAAGGCGCCCATTTTGCTCTTTCACCCATAAGAATCTTACAATATTTCTTTCTTCTTCGATCAAGGAAACCTGCAGGAAGGCCTTTTCGATGTCGGCGGTTATGGCAATGATGTGGATTCGGAAACGAATTAGTGTCTTCAAAATGTCGGGGTTAAGGTTGGGCCCACTATCAAGGCAGTCATTGAGGCTTGGCGCCCCTTTCACTTTAGACGAGGCGTCGAACACCACTCTAAGTTTTGTGGTTAACCTATCGTCCTTTTTTACCCCCTGGTGTGGCATGTAGTATAGAGGGCTGCAAACTGAAAAAAGTCATTCCCAAAGCCAGCCAACTCCAATGGTAAAATTTTCACAAACGCCACTGCCACCCTAACGACATTGTTATATTTTCAACTCCTCCCTAACGCCACACTAAAGTTCATTTCATTTTTGAATCCCTGCCAAAGCCAATTGTGAAGTTTCACACGAATTCCAATCCCTGCCAAAGCCGATTGACAGATTTAAAAATCTTTCCAATCCCTACCAAAGCCAATTGATAAATTCAATAATATTTCCAATCCCTGCCGAAGCCAATGTGAAATTTGACAATTTTTCCAATCCCTGCGAAAGCCATTGAGAAATCCGACAAGTTTTCTAATAATCCCTGCCAAAGCCAATGAGATATGCGACAAGTTTTCAAATCCTTGACCAAACTAATGAGATATCCGACAAGTTTTCCCATCTCTGCCAAAGCCAATGAGAGCTTCAAAAAACCTTTCTTACTCCAAACACAAAAGCATTTAACCTAACCAATTTTCATTTATATTTACCCCAACGTTTCCCAGCCGGCCGTGTGGTATATTATGAACTTATATATTATGAAGGTTTTCCAACGTTATCCCACTGCATTTTTTCAATTATTTTTATTATAAACTCGAACATTGTTTATAATTGTAGTTTTCCTTTTTACGTTTAATCTAAGGCGACGGAAAAATGTATGACTCTCTAAATTAAAAAGAACAAATAGTTTTAGTTTCGTTTTCTCTCGCACAGCAATGAATTTGATTTTTATTGCGGAAGAACGGCTGTACCAGCCGCGACCGTCATGTGCCGTCTGTGTGGGGTTGAACTTCATGCATCCCGCTTGCGCCAAACCACCGCGTGGAAAATTCAAAGAGGAAAAATTGACTAATATCACTAATGCCACCCAACTCCGGTTGAATAAAATAAGGCTGGCTCTCAATGCCACCAACTCCATTTGGATACTATAAATGCCAACGCCAGCCAAAGCCACCTGAATCCAACAATAATCCAGTCCCGACCGACTCCCGTATAAGTTTTCGAAATATTTCCACTCCCTTCCGACCCCGTTCCATTTCAGAGATAATATTCTTAAAGCCACCCAAAGCCAAATTATTTATTTTACCCAACTCCAACTCCGACCGAAAATGAGGGAGTCCCTTGGCTTTCTATGGAGTTGGAGTTTTCCCAAAGCCTTTGCAGTCCTCTAATGTAGTAGCAAGGGGTGGTGGCTTCTCCATTAGGGACTCGTTCCGCTATCCCCAGTTTTAATTGCTCTTCTACGACGGCTTTATAATCTTGATAGAAGATTGGATTGAGCTTGAACTTAAGTAGTAGGCTTCTCATCCTTTTGGTGGCTACAGATAGATTATCGGGTAGTTTCTCCTTGGACACCTTCCAAGGAAACTTCACTCCGTATCTCCCATTTTGAAATACGGTTTCTTTTTCGAACTTCTCCATGACTTGGTTACTCGTTGGTTCATCTGGACTATCTGTAATTCCAAGGGATTCTATTTCCCAGAAGGCTTTTAGGTTCTTGGCTATTTCCGGCTCAGTTAATCTAATATTATTCGTCATGACTTGGATTCCAATATTGTTGACGCTGGGTCTGTCTGAATTGACGGGTCCTTGTATTGTCCATCCAAGTTTGGTCTCCACTGCTACTAGAGCGCCGTTGATTCTTTTGTGGTTCAAAGTGGCTACGTCATAATAATAGTCTGCCCCAATAAGTATTCCAATGCTGCTTGATGGGGGTGTGTTTTCGCTCGGCTCATCAGCTAGTTGCATGTGTCTTTCAAGAGCGAATCTTTCTACTTCTTCGCAATTAATTAAGGTAACCGCTGTAGTTAAGTAGGGCATCTCTATGGCTAAGAGATCAATGGCTTCTCCTGGCTGTCTGGCGTTCTGAATGGTAACGCGTACTAATTTTCTCTTGGTTACTCCTGTATTCTGGTTTCCGAAATTGTTGATTTCTATGTTTCTTTCTTCTACGACTGGCAATTTCAGGCTTCGAGAAACATCTTCTAAGATGAATGTGGCTTGACTACAGTTGTCTAGGATACAACGTATTTTCTGGCTGTTCCTTGGTTCGTTCGGGCTTTTAGCGTTTGCCATAGCGGTTTGCAAAAGCACGGTTCTCGGTTGGGGGCATCTTACTAGAGACGTAGTTATTATTTCTGTTTGGTTTACGGGCTCCTCCTGATTCTGCTTCACCCCCTCTCTTCTATTTCTTGCGATTGTTTTATGGGCTTTATTCTTCTCGCAAACGGCTGAATTATGCCCACCTCCACAGATTTTGCAATCTTTGTACCTAGAATTACATCTTCTAGCATCATGGCCTATTCTTGTACATACGTAGCATCTTCCTTGGGTTTGTATTAGTCTTTTCTTTTCGTCTAAAGTGTAGTTGGTGCAGTCGATGGTGGCATGAGAGGGCGTTTTGCAAAAAATGCAGTAAATGTTTGGCTGATACTGATTTTGGTACTGTTTGACGTTGGTATTTAGAGCTGTAGCGCTTGACCAGTTTGTTCTTCTGAACGGTCTTTCTGGTTGGCCAGTTTCCGGTCTGGGGTGGGGTAACCTTTCTTGTTTAGGCGCGCTTTTGGCGTTTATTTGGTCTTTGCAGAGCATGGAACAGGTCTCGCGACCTTCTACCTCTTCTTTTAGGAAACTTACCAGAAATTCGACGTCAAACTCATCTTTATCGCGTATCATGCTATATTTAAGCCTAATATCATATGGTAACAATCCTACTAAAACTGGACACAAAGAAACCCCGTTCGCCTTTATATCTACCTTTAGAGCTTTCAAGCTTCTTAATTTACTCTCGCATGCGTCATACAATTGTCTTAACCCTTTAATATCATTAGATCTTTCAACCTCTGGTAATCTCATGAGAGTTTTCATTAATATATTAACAGTTAATTCTCTCTTATCATATTTGTCCTTCAGACATGTTACCGCTGCATCGTAATTTTCATCGGATACTTTATATCCCGATAAGGATTCTTTAGCCTCCCCCTCTAAATATGATAGTAAATAATTAAATCGTTCTACCTTTGATAGTCTCTGTCTTGTGTCAATTGTTGAACTAAATTGGCTCCAAAAACCGGGCCATTCGGTTATGTCACCACGGAATTTTTGGAGTGTTAGTCTTGACTCTTCTCTTAAGTTCAAAAATTGTTCTTGTTGATTCACCCAGTTCACTGTTGATCCACTCGCGGGTGTTGATGTTCCACTCGCGGAAACGTTTAGTCTCTTAAGTTGTCGATTCACTTTGTTTTTCGTTACGGTGATATCCTCCTGGTATTCCTCTGCCGCGTTGATTTCCGTCTCTATTAAGGGGTCGTCTTCTGAAGTTGGCGTCATCTGGTCCAAGACATGGTTGTCTAGTTCTTTCAAAGCTTTCTCCTTTAGTTCAAGGAGATTTAATTGGTCTTCAAGTTCTTCTGCACTGGTTTCCTGGTCTCTTAGCATAGCCTCTATGCTATTTATCACCTTAGTTGCGTTTGCTCGGACAGTCTTCCTCATAACTTTATATTTTATCAAACTCGTCATGATTAACTTTACCGATTTGTCGGTTCACAGTTCACAAGGTATTAATCCATAGGTTCTCGTTCGTACTGTCCCGGGTTTCTCGCACCAAATTTATGTGGTAACCTTGTTGAAGATTTGTTTTGCCGATTTGGAATATTTCGCGATTGTGGGAGAGTCAGTTTTAATTGAGGTGACCGACTGAAAAATCACCCCAAACTTTAAGAGAATTAATCACGACGTTTGGATAAACATAAATTAAACACTTTATTTAAAAAAGTTAAAGTTAAATTGGCTCATTTGGAGCTGGCTAAATTAAAGGAATTTGCCCATTTGGGGCCTAACTAAAGTTTTAAGAATTTGCCCATTTGGGGCCTAACTATGGTGGTTGAGAATTTCGTTCTCTACTACACGAGCTCTCGGTCTAAACTAGTTTTTTTTGTAAGGTAAATTTTCGGTGTAAGCTGGGAGCGAAGAACAGATAAAGAAAGGGGTGTAACCCCTAGCACGGTACGGGATGGAAAGTTTCGATAAAAACGCTGACTCATTCCTGCTTCGTATTTTTTGGTTTTTTGAGGTGTTTTTTACCCCAGCTTACACGGGCGTTTTCGCTACTTTACCTTTATCATAAGTAACAAGGTATTACAAAGTACAGAGGTTTACATAGGATTTCAGATCGGTTACAGATATTTTTTCATTAATTTTTTAAGGTTACAAATACAGATTTAAATATTTTTATACAAAAAGAGATAATAATCAGAAATTACAAAATAAAGTAAATTAAACAAAGATAAATTCAAAAACAAGTTGGTAAAGTTCAAAGTTTGGCGCGTTAAATTCAACACTCTCTTTTGGTTAGGCCTAAAATTCATTTTGAAAAAGTTCTAGCTTGCAAAGTAAAGGAACGGCTTTGTCAATTTTCCAAATGCAGGTGTTTTATCTCGATGGAGGGCTCGATTTTCCAAGAACAGGGCATCTCTTTTCTGAGCTATTTTCCCTGCTGATAAGTTTGACAGCAACTAAAATGAGAGGGCTGGGATGGAGAAAAGTTTGCCTGTCCTTGGATTTTATCGTAGAGTGTGGCAAAGGAGTAAAAGACCGAGAAATTGGAAAAAAGTTTCCAAACCCGAGTTGTCGGACTCTTAAGCTATAGAGATTTTAATGGAAAATTTCAGCAAGTGTCCTAGCCCTAGAAACTAGAACTATTTTCTTTCCCTTTAACCTCCCCCTCCCCAATGCAAGCGACAGGGTTCGACCTACCTAATTCCTTCGCGACTTCCAACATTCAAAGAGAAAAAATATTTTCATCATTCGAATAATCTCATTTTAGACCGTCGAGATTTGCTTTAATAGAACTACGTCGACTTCACACCGTCACGCTCCCTCAGAAATTATTGAGATATTTATAGTTTTTTAGATAGTTTTCAGTTGAAGTTTTCGGTTTTAGGAAAAATCTGAATTTTTATGTCTAAAGGAAATGGATGGCTTTCGAAAGTAAGTAATATGAAGTACCTAGTAGTTGAATACCGAAACACACAAACTAAAATTACTTAGCCGTTTTTTAGATTAGAGCGTCAGAATCTGGAACCCGAGCAATTTTGGAGAACCAAATAGTAAAATTGAGGAGGGTGCACAGTAAAGAAATTAAAAGTGAACCCAAACGTTAAACACGTTAGATATACACTTGAAAAGGAAAAATTCTGAGAGAGCGGTAGCTCTCTTAGATATGACTTCATGCTGCTCTTAATGAATAAGGAGGGTTTTTTGTTTGGATGTAGATTTTTTTGTATTGCATTAACTGTTTTGAAAAAATTCCACAGAACTACAATTCTGGCCCACAATATGTGGTTAAAATTTCAGAGAGATCCATTAATTAGTTAATTTTATAAAAAATAAAGTTGCTAAGGGTGGTTTTCATTTCCATAAAATTAATCACACCTTTCGATGAAAAACAGGAATTTTTCCCATAGAAATAACATGGGAAATTTTAAGAAAAAAACATTCCGGTTAATTCGATTTTAGAAAAACTATACGTTTGTTAGACTTGAAAACGGTTTTAAATGGAAGGTACAACACCTAACATTCCGCTAAGCAATTTTCATTGACTATAATTAAGTCTAAGTATGTTTAAATTTAAATTTTCAAAACCATTCCAATTTGCGATATTTAAGCAGTGTAAAGAGTCAGTTTATGATGTTAGCACTTTTAAAGCAAATTTGGTTCATATTTCGAGGTGGTTGAAAAACAAGGGGACCTAGCTTTGTGTGAGCTAACAAGTTAAGTTGGAAAAGGTCCCCCACACTAATAAATTATGTAACCAACTGCCTTTGGTACTTGTGGGTACTTGTAGGTACTTGTGGGTGCTTATAGGTACTTGTGGGTGCTTGTAGGTACTTGTGGGTGCTTGTAGGTACTTGTGGGTGCTTGTAGGTACTTGTGGGTGCTTGTAGGTACTTGTGGGTGCTTGTAGGTACTTGTGGGTGCTTGTAGGTACTTGTGGGTGCTTGTAGGTACTTGTGGGTGCTTGTAGGTACTTGTGGGTGCTTGTAGGTACTTGTGGGTGCTTGTAGGTACTTGTGGGTGCTTGTAGGTGCTTGTGGGTGCTTGTAGGTGCTTGTGGGTACTTGTGGGTGCTTGTAGGTACTAGTGGGTGCTTGTAGGTACTAGTGGGTGCTTGTAGGTACTAGTGGGTGCTTGTAGGTACTAGTGGGTGCTTGTAGGTACTAGTGGGTGCTTGTAGGTACTTGTGGGTGCTTGTAGGTACTTGTGGGTGCTTGTAGGTACTTGTGGGTGCTTGTAGGTACTTGTGGGTGCTTGTAAGTGCTTGTGGGTGCTTGTAGGTGCTTGTGGGTGCTTGTAGGTGCTTGTGGGTACTTGTGGGTGCTTGTAGGTACTAGTGGGTGCTTGTAGGTACTAGTGGGTGCTTGTAGGTACTAGTGGGTGCTTGTAGGTACTAGTGGGTGCTTGTAGGTACTAGTGGGTGCTTGTGGGTACTAGTGGGTGCTTGTGGGTACTAGTGGGTGCTTGTAGGTACTAGTGGGTGCTTGTAGGTACTAGTGGGTGCTTGTAGGTACTAGTGGGTGCTTGTAGGTACTTGTGGGTGCTTGTAGGTACTTGTGGGTGCTTGTAGGTACTTGTGGGTGCTTGTAGGTACTTGTGGGTGCTTGTAGGTACTTGTGGGTGCTTGTAGGTACTTGTGGGTGCTTGTGGGTACTTGTGGGTGCTTGTGGGTGCTTGTGGGCGCTTGTGGGTGCTTGTGGGCACTTGTGGGTGCTTGTGGGCGCTTGTGGGTACTTGTGGGCGCTTGTGGGTACTTGTGGGTACTTGTGGGTGCTTGTGGGTACTTGTGGGTGCTTGTGGGTACTTGTGGGTGCTTGTGGGTACTTGTGGGTGCTTGTGGGTATTTGTGGGTACTTGTGGGTGCTTGTAGGTACTTGTGGGTGCTTGTAGGTACTTGTGGGTGCTTGTAGGTACTTGTGCGTGCTTGTAGGTACTTGTGGGTGCTTGTAGGTACTTGTGGGTGCTTGTAGGTACTTGTGCGTGCTTGTAGGTACTTGTGCGTGCTTGTAGGTACTTGTGGGTGCTTGTAGGTACTTGTGGGTGCTTGTAGGTACTTGTGGGTGCTTGTAGGTACTTGTGGGTGCTTGTAGGTACTTGTGGGTGCTTGTAGGTACTTGTGGGTGCTTGTAGGTACTTGTGCGTGCTTGTAGGTACTTGTGCGTGCTTGTAGGTAATTGTGCGTGCTTGTAGGTACTTGTGGGTTCTTGTGGGTGCTTGTGGGTGCTTGTAGGTGCTTGTGGGTGCTTGTGGGTACTTGTGGGTGCTTATAGGTACTTGTGGGTGCTTGTAGGTACTTGTGGGTGCTTGTAGGTACTTGTGGGTGCTTGTAGGTACTTGTGGGTGCTTGTAGGTACTTGTGGGTGCTTGTGGGTGCTTGTGGGTGCTTGTGGGCGCTTGTGGGTGCTTGTGGGCGCTTGTGGGTGCTTGTGGGCGCTTGTGGGTGCTTGTGGGCGCTTGTGGGTACTTGTGGGCGCTTGTGGGTACTTGTGGGTGCTTGTGGGTACTTGTGGGTGCTTGTGGGTACTTGTGGGTGCTTGTGGGTACTTGTGGGTGCTTGTGGGTACTTGTGGGTGCTTGTGGGTACTTGTGGGTGCTTGTGGGTACTTGTGGGTGCTTGTGGGTACTTGTGGGTGCTTGTGGGTACTTGTGGGTGCTTGTGGGTACTTGTGGGTGCTTGTAGGTACTTGTGGGTGCTTGTAGGTACTTGTGGGTGCTTTTAGGTACTTGTGCGTGCTTGTAGGTACTTGTGGGTGCTTGTAGGTACTTGTGGGTGCTTGTAGGTACTTGTGCGTGCTTGTAGGTACTTGTGGGTGCTTGTAGGTACTTGTGGGTGCTTGTAGGTACTTGTGGGTGCTTGTAGGTACTTGTGGGTGCTTGTAGGTACTTGTGGGTGCTTGTAGGTACTTGTGGGTGCTTGTAGGTACTTGTGCGTGCTTGTAGGTACTTGTGCGTGCTTGTAGGTACTTGTGCGTGCTTGTAGGTAATTGTGCGTGCTTGTAGGTAATTGTGCGTGCTTGTAGGTACTTGTGGGTTCTTGTGGGTGCTTATGGGTGCTTGTAGGTGCTTGTGGGTGCTTGAAGGTACTTGTGGGTGATTGCAGGTGCTTGTGGGTGCTTGTAGGTGCTTGTGGGTGCTTGTAGGTGCTTGTGGGTGCTTGTAGGTGCTTTTAGGTGCTTGTGGGTGCTTTTAGGTGCTTGTGGGTGCTTTTAGGTTCTTGTGATACTTGTGGGTGCTTGTAGGTACTTGTGGGTACTTGTGGGTGCTTGTGGGTGCTTGTAGGTGCTTGTGGGTGCTTGTGGGTACTTGTGGGTGCTTATAGGTACTTGTGGGTGCTTGTAGGTACTTGTGGGTGCTTGAAGGTACTTGTGGGTGCTTGAGGGTACTTTTGGGTGCTTGTAGGTACTTTTGGGTGCTTGTAGGTACTTGTGGGTGGTTCTAGGTACTTGTGTGTACTTGTGGGTGCTTGTAGGTACTTGTGGGTGCTTGTAGGTACTTGTGGGTACTTGTGGGTGCTTGTGGGTACTTGTGGGTGCTTGTGGGTGCTTGTAGGTACTTGTGGGTGCTTGTAGGTACTTGTGGGTACTTGTGGTTGCTTGTGGGTACTTGTGGGTGCTTGTAGGTACTTGCCCCGGGTGCTTGTGGGTACTTGCTCCAGGTGCTTGTAGGTACTTTTGCTACATAAAGGTTTGAAATTGACAATCTCGGATCGTCTTTGTGAGGTTTTAAGGATATCCGAATTTCATATTGGCCTTATGACAATTTTGAGCTAAATGTCAAACGGACATAAATCAGCATTTTTAAAAATTTTGTAAAATTTTCCATTTGGTCCTATTTCTGGGGTAAAAAAATGTATTATGTTAATTACAATAAGAATACTAACTTTTATTGATTTACGTTTTTTTTTTAAGTATCATTAAAATAAATGTCTGATTGAGCTAAATTTATGGTCCCCTTTATATATGTTTCTGCTTAGTGCAGATTTTGAAAATGTAAAACAGTTTCTTAACATTCTTAATTAAAATGAAGACTGAAGGAACAGATATTAATCAAAAATGTGTTGATTAGAATCAAGACCTAAAAAGTATCGATAAGACTGAGGTTATCACTTGTCTGAAGGATCAGATATTAATTTTTCTTTTTAATTGAAACTTAAATGCATGCTTAAGAAAAAACAACGTTCCATTACCGTTTTCCGTTGAAATAAATTATTTTACTGGTAATTAATTTCAAAAATTTACTTATCTCGGCTTTTCGACCACAATTCCATTCCCCGAAAACATTTTATCATTACATTAATTACTTTTGGGAGATAACGTGTCAAAATAACCTATAAAACAATAAAAAACTGTAATAGCGGTCTGTTTAGCCATGACAAGAACCTTTTAAAAGTTTCAAGCACTATATAACCCTTTCGAGACTAACAGGACCTGAGCAAACTATAGCTTAACCTGCTACTAGTACGACCAGGGAGAATTGATGTAAACTGGAGTTGAAATTTCATCATGTGCGACCTCGGCCTTGAAACTCTCCCATAGTCCCAGTGGGTGTAGAACATAATTATTTCGCTGTTATCTACCAAAACCAATCTTTCTTGGTAGTGCCGCCTCCTCACTTGAATTTTTCATGATATATTAGGGTTTGAACGAACAAAATTCTAGATTACCATTTTTCACTACCATGTGCCTCTGCTAACTTGAAGCAAACTTTCCTCTCTTTTTGCTGCTCATTACTGGTGCCATTCCCTTGACTTTCTGTTCGTTATAACTACTATCATGAGTTTATTTAATTCAAACCAAAATATAAAAAAAAATTTGGATTTTTTTCCTTTTGTGCTACTTAGAATTTACAAATGTATATAACGTTGTCCGTGCCATATCAAATAGTCTCTAACCATTGCTAGAAACTAGAGAGAGAAATTGGGCAGTAACACTGATCATGCCCTGAACTATGAAAAAGAACAATACGACGGTTGACTAAAGTACACTTGATATTACATCATTTTGCAAAACCGCGAGTAAAAATCTTACTGTCCCTATTGAATTTGGCGCCATTTGTTTTAGAATAATTAAAATGTTCCACTGCGAAGCGTCCCGGTCACGAATGGGGATGTAACGTCTTTAGGAACCTTTTAAAATGCAAAACCATACACGTACTCTCCCAAAAGTAATTAATGTAATGATAAAATGTTTTCGGGGAATGGAATTGTGGTCGAAAAGCCGAGATAAGTAAATTTTTGAAATTGATTACCAGTAAAATAATTTATTTCAACGGAAAACGGTAATGGAACGTTGTTTTTTCTTAAGCATGCATTTAAGTTTCAATTAAAAAGAAAAATTAATATCTGATCCTTCAGGCAAGTGATAACCTCAGTCTTATCGATACTTTTTAGGTCTTGATTCTAATCAAGACATTTTTGATTAATAATAAGCTTGGTTTATGAATATCTGTAGCCAAAGAAGAATCAATTTTTCAGTTGAAAAGAGAACTTAATGTGCAAGAGTCACAAAAGAAACATGAATTAGATGAATTAAAAAGAAAGCATGAAAAAAGGTTAATGGTAATTCCGAAATTTTTTCTGATAGTCCGTTTATATTTATGAGTTAAATGTTGTATTATTTTATTATTATATTTATATTTGACATAGATTACAAAGCTGTTATTTGACGATTAAAAGAAGACAACGCGGAGTTGCAAGAGGCAGGGCCGGATTAACAATATTTTGGGCCCTAGGCAAGGCGTTAGTTCCGGGCCCCCAGCCCCCCAACAGACCACAGTTTAAAAGAATCTAAGAGACATACTGCTTTTTATATTTTTAATTGACTTAACACTTAACTGCATATTTAAATTTCTTTTTGAACTCAATAGTTAAATTCCTTTCTTTCTAACATAAGAAATTTATAAATTATCTGTTCATAGTCTATGAAGTCTTTTAGTAAATCCTTTTCAATATATATCAAAGATAAAGAACTTAATTTTTCCTGGGCTGATGTAGTTCTTAAGTAGTTTTTCACTCTTTTTAAAGCTGGAAAGGATCTCTCGCCTCTTGCATTGCAAACACAAGTAAATTCTCAAAACAGTTTCTAAGTTTGGAAAAGTTGAAACGATATTATTGGTACGAATGAAGGAATGAAAGAATTCTGGGTTTTTGCTTTCTTCATTCTTCACGAAATGCTTGAAATGTAGCAGTTCGTTTTCAATCTCTTCAAAATTTAAATCATTGCAATACGGTTCTGCCAATTCTTGGAAAGCTCCAAAGAAAGATTCATCGGGGGCATTAATGTTAAAAATAGGTTTGAACTTTTCATTAGTGTCCTTGTTAGCTTTAGATTGTTTTTTTAGTATTTGTCATTAGATTGTCGCATAAGACGTAAAACGCTTTTATTTTGAAAGCTTCCCGTCCACTCACGTGTGTTATCATCGTTTTTAGCCACATCGTATGATGTACATCTACGATGAATCTCTTAGTTTTGCGTGCCCTGTTGTACTCGTCCTCTTACTAGTACTAGTACCAGTAGACGTGAAAGAGTAGCGCGTTTGGCAGTATAGAATTTTTCGTTCGTCATTTAAGGGACAGTGAATGGGACAGAATTTTGGTTATGTGATTATTACGTTCGTGTATTTTAAGAGGATGGGATTATAATAGTAACTTTAAGCATTTTATTTAATTGTACCAGTAAGGTTAAGCATTTTGGATTGTGTTTTACGATTGCTCGACATATTTAAAGTGAAAAAGAGGATTATCGTGTTACCTTAATTAAAATGGAAGGTTTAATAATCCCTTTAAATTTCCTGTCACCCGTCAACAACAAGGGTTTCACGCTTTCAATCCCGCTCCCCTATTTCAAAATCCAAAGAAATCGAGGAGAATTTCTAAAAATTCCGACGTTATATTTATAATGGTCTTAAGGAGATATTTATTATTAGAAGTTACGTGTATTTCTCCACAAATCGAGAAGAATTTTAAAAGAAAGTACTAGCTTGTGGCCCTAAATATTACAATTATAACGCAAGTAAATTTATTGAAGTAAGGATTAAGGGTTTTTATTTTTGTTAGGGCATCGAGGGGGTTATTCACTCTCATTTTCTGTACTTCTTTTAATGGGCATTTATGGGTATTTCATTTAACCACTGTTAAAGGATGCTTCCGTTCGTGTCACACTATTATAATTATAACAGAAGTAAAAAAATGAAGTAATCATTTTAAAACAGTTAAGGTAGCGCATCGAGGGCTATTCACTCAAATTTTCTGTCAAGTACGGTATGATGTGGCTACTATTACGAGTCCAACCCTTGGGTCGCCTTGTTCTTTCCTTCGCCTTCAGCAAAGAACCATTTACGTATTTTTCCCCTTTCTTCGTTACTTTTGTAAATTATCTCTTTTGTGAGCTGAGCAATTATTTTAAATATTTCAAATTATCACTACCACCCTGAATGAAGCTTATCAAGGAATCATACAATGCAACTCCAGTGCATAATGACGGTCATTAACAACACGAATTCAAAATGAAACTTCTTTCTCCGAGGATTGCAACTTCTCAAAATACATTTCCATTGAATTTTCAAGTTTCTTTTCGTCTTTTTCTTCTTAGTGAAAGAGGGGGGAATATATTTGTTGGTTTTTCATTTTCTCAATTTTTGAAAACTAGCTGATTACGGGCCCCTCAGATATCCGGGCCCTAGGCAATTGCCTAACTTGCCTAGTGGTTAATCCGGCCCTGGCAAGAGGATTTAAATTTGCTGCTCCAAAGCAGTAGAAAACGACCAAAAATAGGGTAATCATCAGCTTCAACTTTTTTGTGATAGTGAACCCCCCCTCAATACCATTCGTCAATTTGGTAACACTTTTGGGTACTACAAGCATATTAAAGCGACTGTTCGGAAGTTTGCTTTCAAAAACGTTTTACTCGGCTGTGACAATTGTGAACATATTCTAATTTCTAGGCGTGTAAAACCCGCAAGCTTCCTTAGTCACTTAAAGCCAACTATGAACTATAGGTTCATATTGTTTGTAATTTAGTGTTGGACTTCAAAGTCAGATTACAGACTGTCCAGAAGATAGTCAGTGCTCTATAAGAGCAAACATAGACAGTCTGCCAAGTTTGGGCCAAGATAGCGAAGATGCTGACTACGATTTTTGTAAATAAAATAATTTAAAAAGTAAATATAATAATATTTTTAAAAACCGTCTTCCTGAACGCACTATCATGGGGGTGGACACACTGCGTATAAAACTATCCCAGAAAAGACCGCGAACATGCTATGCAAAAAATTATAGTTTGTAAATATAAATACACTTACCTAGTTTCAACTCTCTTTCGAACTATATGTAATAAAACACCTAAAAGAAAAGTTTTCATTTCAGCAAATTGTGAATGGGGAAATTTTGTTCCAATTAAAATTACATCTACTTACTATTTGGACACTTCCGGTTTTGCTAAAGCCAGCTCTTCTCGCTGTACGACGCTCAGTCCACTCTCGCCAGGGCTGTTCCTTTCCATTTACTTTGGGGAACGCGCCCCAATACGGTATTTTACTTTTCAATGGGGAAGATTGTTCAGAAGTGAATTCTCCCCCCTACTCGTATTTTTACCTCCCTAACCACGCGTTGTTACCATCACGGGATAAAAGGAGTATTTCTTAGAAGAAGAAAAAACTACAAGTTGTGTTTGTTCACCCATATACTCTCTTGTAACGTTAGAAACACTAAGTTCACCTCAACAGTAAAGCAAGAGTGTCCGATTGTGTGGAAGAGTCCAAATTTCGATAGGTAACAAGTGGGGTGTTGTTACTCCATTAAATCTAGTTCCCTTAAAAGTATTAATCTGAATGAAATCTTAAAATTGCATTAATTCCGACAAATCACTTAAATCTGGAGAAACAAAAGAAAGTCTTCGTTAATTTTTGCGAATCATAAATAACCTCAAATCGGGAGTAAGTCCGTAAATACACTAAAATTCCGAAGCATTTAAATCGGGAGTATATTGAAGGCAGTGTAATCTATAATTTTTTTAGAACCATCTGGAAATCGTCAAATTTTTAGGAAGTACTTTCAATATTTTAATAATTAATAAATATCAAGAAATAACTGCTTATTTTTAAGACATTTGAAAAAGATATTTCATTTTGAATCATGAATAATAAAGAAATTAATTGAGAATCTTGCAAAACAGTAGGAAATAGCGGGAATCGCGTGAACCTTTCAAGAAATACAGTATAGGTTTATATAAAATTATGGAATAAATAAGAATCATAAAGAATCTATTGAGAATCAGCTTTAATTCAAATCAGTTAAACACAATTTTGAGTGTCCGAACCTCAACTTGAAATATTCTGAAAATTAGTGATTTTGTCGGCGTAAAATTTGGCATATGGATTTCTAACAGTGAGATGAGGCTAAAAATTCAAATTTTTATCTTATGCGTTTATTGGCTACGAAAAAACCCCAAAAAATGCCATGATTTTCAACAGGATTTTGTTTTGTTATACTCAAATTAACCGCATTTGATACGGGCGACTTCATATTCTTCCAGGATAAACCGTATCCGTTTATCCGACATTATATTACCAATTTTATAAAGTACGGGTGAATTTCCGGATAGAATTTAAATGCAACCCTCATCCAATTCGTTTATAATAACTGTTCCATGAAGTAGTTCCACGTTGGAACAAAAATTACTTCATTGTAAGAAAAGTACTGATGTTGTTGATGCCGCCACCAAGCGAATACATACAGAATGTGAAATACATTTTAATGCAATGTTTGTAGTTAATGTTTTCGAAGAAATAGATATCAAATTAAATTTGTTAGATATCTAACAATAGGTATGGACTTCAAAGTGTTAGAAAATAAAGGCTTAAAAAATGCAGTGTTTGCAATTTAAAACTGTTCTGATACGGCCTATAAATTTTTCTTTCCAGAACGAAATGAAAAGCCACACCTTCAGAACTAAATTTCGTTCTATTTGGAACATATGTTTTTAAGAACTGTTCTAAGCAAAACTTAAAATTGTTTTCATTGAGACTCCAGTTCTGATTTGAACTTGCAAGCTACCGAAAGAACAGTTTTTTACCAGCTGGAACAAAAGTCGTTTTTTAAAGAACTAAATAGTTCATCAAAGAACAGTTTCAGAACAGAAATTTTTAAGAGTGTGGTTAATGCCTATTTTTATGGCGGCGGTGGAAAAATTGGACGCGGAGGTGGCGGTAAACGTAGCGGTCGGTGGCAATGGGTCCGAACTTGCTACAATTGCAAGAAGGCGGGCCATTTAATGCGGGACTGACAGCAAAATCGAGGTACTATCTATTTTCGATTAGTTTTCCTGGGGCTACCTAAAAACGTCATGCACTTGGTTAAAGTTCTTGTTTAGGGAAACGAGTTTTTCATTTAATAAAATGTTAAAGAGAGCTTTCAGTTGGAGGAGGAGCCGAGTCTCGTGACATAATTTACGCTGCCATATTGGTGGGTTTAAAGCAGGAATGAAGCCGAAACCACCCAATATGGCTGCCAGAACTGCGGTAAGACTTGGGAGGGTGTGAAGTTCTACTATTTCATCTGAAAGCTCCCTACTGAAATTAAAAAAATCAGTGAAGTTCCCTGCTATCCCTAGGTTGCCCTATTGCAAGCAATCTTAGTTAGAGCCTTTTATCGCATTGCTTTCATAGAGTAATTTGGTTCTAATATTGGCAATGGGGGGCAATAGGGGGGGCAATAGTGTAAAAGTATCTAGAGAAAAGGAGATATTAGACTGAAATTGTAGGACACAGAATCTCTGCATGTAAGACCAAAGTGAATTATAAAAAAAGTATACCGCACACAAACCAGCCAAAGGTGTTAAAGGCTCAAGCATATATAGTTGACTTATATACGGTTACATGGTAGACGACGCGTTGCCGGTCTTACCGGTAGAATCGGGCACCACCACCACAAGCACCACCAACCTAATTGTAAGTATTAAGCCACATTTAAAAAATTTAACACTTTTATTAAATTGGGGCACAGGAAAAGAAGTTACTATCGGGGTTTTTTTTTCATTAATATCTTGAAAGCCTTGAGTTTTAAATATTTTTACATTCTCAATTCTTTTCTTGAGTTTCAATTCAATATTTTCATTGAAGATAATTAATATATCTTTTCTTATATTTTTTGTAGCATCATCACCATATTAATTTTCATTCAATATTTTTGTCAAAACATTTATTAAATATAAAAAAGGACTTGGTTTGCCCAAGCCTAAAAAACAAAACGATAAGAGTGTTTTCCAGTTGACTGAAGCTCGGATATTTTATTTTTCTAAATAATTTTGAAGACAATCCGTATTTTACTACTCTTTAGAATTTAATTCAATCTCCTGATTTTACTGGTAATGGATTTATTTCCTATAAATTAATTGAAATAAAAAATTACTTATCTCAGATTTTTGAAAAACAATTCCATTTTTGTAAAATTTTATCATGAAAAATCTGATTGTCGGCTAAATTCAAGAATAGCTCCCGGTGACGGATTTAAAAATTTTTTTTTCTTCTGAAAGAGAAAAATGCGACAAAAATTTTGGTGCAAACATTTTTTGGGGCAAACAATTATTAAGGAAGATACAGCCAGTTTTAATTTTAATTGCCCTAGACAGAAAACTGCACAATTTAAGCTATAAAAAAATTGTCGTCAGCTTATTTTTGGGTTTGGCCGCTTCTAGATTGACGGTAAAAAGCCTATTGCGAAGTTAAAACAGTTTCAACAAAGATTAAAGAACACTTTGAATTGCAAATCAAGTCCAATTTAACGAATTCATCGGGAGTTTTCAAGAACAATGGCTTGTAATTATCCCTCTAGGGAAAGTTTGGACATATCTGATAATTCGGATGACTCGGATGACGAGCAGTTGGTTCCTGAAGGAGACCTGTTAACGCCATATGAACTTCATGAAATGGTTAAGAAGCCAGTTGAAGCAATCGAATGGCTCCAAGACAAGAACTTGATAGCAAAATCGATGAAGTGTTCAAATTGTCAAGAGCCAATGAAGTTGGTGACCAAATCTGATGTTATTGATGGGTATGTCTGGCGTTGTCGTAGAACACGTCATGGGAAAAAAGGGAAGAAAGTATGTGACATCCATTCGAAAAAATTCATGGTTTTCAAAATCCAAGCTTTCCTTGCGTGATATTATCTTGTTAACCACTATTACGTGTTCAACATTCGTCCCTCATCGTGGGTAGCTGAAATCCATAACGTTTCAAAACAAAGATTGGTGGATTGGAATAACTTTTGCCGAGAAGTTGCGTACGAAGTCGTAATTCGTAAGAATGAGAAAATAGGAGGACCAGGGAAAATAGTAGAAGTGGACGAATCGCTTTTTGGTAAAACAAAGTACAACCGCGGAAAAAGTGAGCCTGGAGTGTGGGTTTTTGGGGGCGTTGAGAGGGATACGAACAATTTCTTTATGGTCCCGGTTGAAAAACGGGATGCGGAAACTTTAATTGACCTGATCAAATTGTGGATTCTGCCTGGAACCACGATATATTCCGATTGCTGGAAGGCTTACGATAGCCTTAAAGATGAACACTATGAACATATGAAGGAAAACCATTCCCTCCATTTCAAAGATCCTGAAACTTGGGTGCACACTAACCGAATTGAAGGTGCTTGGGCGCAAGCCAAAGCTTCTTTACCGAGAGGGGGTCGTAGGAAGCAATTCATTGCAGGGTATTTAGCGATGCATATGTTCAGGCAAAAGGCCAAGAAAGGAAAAAAAAATTATTCCTAGCATTTCTTGAAGCTATTGCTATAGTGTACAATCCAGAAAATAATGAAAACCTTGACGAATTATTGGAAGTTTAATAAACTTCAACATTTTTTTCTAGTTTTGTATTAAAATATTTCATTTTCTGTTTCTGTTTCCAAGATTTGGGACAAAATTTTTTTTTCTTTTTTTTTGTGTAAAATTAATAAAACTTGGAGTTCTCGAAATTCTACAGGGCCGGTAGGCCCTTGTAGATATGACATGACACCCTTCCGTAATGTTAAAGGAAAATTCACAGTTTTTAAGGTTAGCGTCCCATAGAAAAAGCATTAAAAATTTTTCGTTTTTTTAACGAAATGGTCATAGGCCATACGGAAAAAGTATAGCGAAGTTAGTTTTCGGAATACTTCTAAATTAACAAGCATTTATTAAATGGGAAACTTACCTGTTTCGATTTTTAATTAATGAATTCTAATTTCTGTAATTTAACTAATTAAGATAGTACGTCAAAAAATTACTTTTGGGCCAGAAGTCAGCCTAACCTTATAGCACGCTTAAACCTAATTCTACATTTCGTTCTCGTTGACAACTAGAAGGGCCTAGGTTTGTGGGTGCTAACAAGTTACGTTGACATATTGCAAATGTTGGCTTTCTTGCTGATTTTCCTAATTTCTTAGCAGTGGACGCTAACAAATTACTTTGGTATTTCAACCGAGCTTGAGCACCTTTATATGTATTTTCTAATTAACTGTAGCACCCTTAATAAGAAATACGTCGTTATCAGGTCGAATTTTCGTCTAGAAAAGTAATTCAGGTAAATAATTACAGTTAACAGAGGTTTTTATATCATTTAAAGTAAGTTTTTGAACGTTATTTACGGCCAAGGCTTAAGTTGTATAGACTAATAGCACCCCATGTTATTTCCCCATAGAGCTTAATACAGTCGAAGGCAGAGGGCTGCCATTACCCTATTTTAGTTACTCTTTAAAGATTATTAAAAAGGCTGATTTCCAGCTCTCATTTGTTATGGAATCCTGCGTATAGTCTGCTCAATTTTATGCTAGAAACATAGCCTAACCGGGTTAACCCTAGGTTTTTTATGCTGTATTTACCGTGTGCGCTTGCAATTTGATGTAAAAAATGGCATACCTATTCAAATTATGAACGTGTTGAAATAAAGATAGTGCTTTTTACCCTGTGAAAAGATCGAAAACTACAAAATACTACTGGTAAGATGACAAAAAGTTTAAAATGTTTTCCTTACGGCAGTTAAAAGAGTCGTGGTGTTTACTTTAGCGCAGTTTGTTACCAACAGTGGATTTTGTTAATTCATAAATATAAGTAACAGTGGTGCTGATTAATCCAGGAGGACAGTGTCGTTATGTAATTTAATTAGTCAAATAATTTCCATGTTTACATCAGCGCAGATTTTTCCAACGTAACCACGTCAGCAACGGAGGGTTACGTTGTTCGCTATCTCCACAGTTCACATTGCCGTTTGTTTATTTGACTAAATTGCTATGAATTGTTTAGGTATTTAATTTAATTACTGTTATTGAAGCCAAAGTTGCTAAACTATAGAATCACATCATTCATTAACATATGTTATAGATGATTTTTATGTTACCGCAAATTTAGTGCTCCCAAGCGGCTCGACAGCACGTGGTATGATAAAAATTGAACACATTGTGTTGGCAAGAATGAAAAACTCTTCTAAACTTCACAATTAAGGTGATTTGAAACTCATTTTATAAGCTAAATCAACACTGCCAAACCTCAATCATTCATTAATTTCAACTTAATTAAGTATAATTAACGTGAATTTAAACACGAAATATACATATTTGGATGAGAACTCGAGTAACTTTGAAATAAAATACTTAATTGAGATTAAAACTGCACAAGCTTTTAGTATAGCCCCATGTTTTCTATCTCATACTTAGTTAATTTAAATTATCTTTAAAGTACATTAATAGGCGCGAAATTCGAAAGTTTAAGGTAAAATAAGATTCAAAACCCACTAAAAATTGCAATTAAGGTTAAGTATATATTGAAAGTCATTTATAACCCAAATGTACACTGCCGAAACACAATCCTACGTTAATTAAGGGTTTCCTTTTAAACATGAACTTGATATCTCCATAAGTAAAAAAATATCTATCCAAATTATTAAGGCGGTGATAACCAACGGTAGTGTATTCACCATGTGAAAAATTGACATCAAAATCCTACGGTAAAGCTGAAAGAAAGTTAAATGTGAAAAATCAAGGATGATATTCTCATCATATCAAAATTTCAAAAACGGAAATCTGAGGGAGAACTACCACTTCATTGTGTTTTGAACACCGCAGCTGTTTACATTAGCGCGGTCCTTTCAACGTTACCATATAAAATACACAGGGATTATTTATGGCCACGTGGGGCGAGTTTCGAAATTTCGGTTACATTCCTTTTTAATAAATTTTAAATTATAGTTTGTAAAAGGTGACCTGGACAGGAAAATCTCAAAGAATAATTTCGACTCAAAATTGCATCTGAAGCAAACCAACTCACTGTTATTTGGTCCTACCACTCTTTTTAGGACATAAAGCTTACGAATTTACCTCGGCCTCCAGTTCATCGAGGGACATGCCCTCCTCCTCCAGCGGCTCCTCCCCAGCGCCTTGAGGCTGGGGGGGCTGCACTCCAGCGCCTTGAGGAGGGGTAGGCGCCTCCCCACGCGGAACCTCCGCCAACGGAGTTTCTTGGCCATCTTGGACCCCTTTCAACAGAATTGAATAATAATTTGTATATTTTGACATTTAAGTATCAAACGAGTTTTATAAAACGAACGCGGCTCCAACAGTCACGTGCCAAGTGGCCATAGCGATCGCAATTATTGCAACGCCGGCCCCTGGCGTTGCGACCGCTATGGCCAACACGACCTCCGCGGTCTCCACGGCCTCCACGCCCTACGTGGCCTCCACGGCCTCCACGCCCTACGTGACCTCCACGGCCTCCACGCCCTACGTCGCCTCCGCGGCCTCCACGCCCTACGTCGCCTCCGCGGCCTCCACGGCCTACATGGCCTCCGCGGCCCCCACGGCCTACGTCGCCTCCGCGGCCCCCACGGCCTTCATGACCTCCGCGGCCTCCACGACTTCGAGGGAGGCCCATTGCCCCCGTTGAAATGCGGCCCCCTCCACCGCCTTCCTCACGTCCATTATTGTTAAGGTGCACATGGTGCATCGTAACGTTACAGTTCTCAGAAATATAGAATAGTTTATCCATTTTCTTAATTACAATTTGAAATAAAAACAATTATTGTTATGGTACTAATCTTTCTTTCACACACGGATTATTTTCACATTCATGGAATGATGGAAGCTGATTTTAATAGTAAAAAATATTAACGGGATTGAAAAACAGGCCCAAGAAAAGGTTGCACTGGAATAATCTTAAGACTTATTAATTTTAAGAGTCCTTAAACCTTGTTTATCTTAATTACGGGCCTGTACCGTAATTTTAATATTTTTCCTCACCAACCAAGCGGTAGGAGCTGCCTTCTTTCTACTACCCCTAAGCCTTAGCTGCAGCCATTAAAGAAAGCTGCGTTCATGAACCGAGGCTTAAGGGATATATTTTGAAAAAGACGTTAAAAAGATTTCAAAGTGAAAATATAAGCTGTTGGTGCTTGAAAGACTACTAATAATGTAATTAAAGGCTAAATAAATTCTATTTGCTAATAAATTTTCCATTTAAAATCATATTCCATGACAATAAGTATAAGGCTAAATTCGCTTACTTCTTCTCGTCTCAATGTTTTAAAAGTGTAAGTGCGTTCAGCAATCACTACCAAGTTCTCGGTTTAATGCCGAATTGTAATTTTGCGCCTTTATGGTACACCTAGCTGAACGTTGCTAATGAAACCGGGCAATACGGTAAATTTAGTTTATACATTTATAGACCTTTCTCTGTGGTTTTAAAGCAAAAAAATATGAAAATTCAAAGAATAACAGTTATATTTGCAATATTTCTTTATTTTTATTCTCAGATAACGACTTAAATTGTAGGAAACAATCAAATAATAATTTTAAAAGTGGCGGTATAGGAAGTTTGTACTGTTTCAAGCGACATCTATAGGAAAAACATGTTCAGGCTCTCTCTTAGAAGGGACGACAAACAGTATAATTTCGGCATTAATGTCCTGTTTGTAACCTTATTCTTAATCTTAATATAAGTTTAGTCGTTTTAAGTAATTTCTTTACTAAACTACCTGTTGCAAGTAATAAGCACGTGTTCAGAATCTATTTACAATGCCATACAATAAACGATGCGTCATTCTTGGATGTTCAAGTTGTAGTGACAATCTAGCCCAAGATGGTTCTTACAGTTTACATTTATTTCCGAAAGGTATTGTAAACCTTAACAAAAAGTGCCTTTTTGGGCGACTGGGGTATTTGGCTAACTTTTTCCCAACATAAAGGTAATGATGATCTTACTGAAAAGTGGATTCTGGCTACAAATCGTGGTAAAAAGTGGAAACCGAACAAAGTTTCCGTTATTTGTTCAAAACATTTTAGTACCGACGATGTTATTGTTACTAAAGGGAGAAAAAGGATGTTACTTAAACCACATTCAGTACCAATTCTTGGAACAATATTACATAACGAGCTTGAAGAGAGCTCAAATTCTAAAATTCTACTAACAGTACATGACGATATAAATCTAGTACATGTTCAAGCTTCTGATGATAATGAAAGAGAAACAGCAATTAAATCAAAACCAACTGAAGGTAACCCTGCGCTTGTAGATAAAGTCATGACACCCTGCATGGATAAAATTAGTATTGAAACAGCGAAAATTGGCACCGAATGTAAAGCTACGCAAACAGTCATTACAATGGCTACAAAAGGTACTCAGACACTTAACATAAACAATGCTTGGTTTCAATCGAAAGAAGTTATTCGGGTATTGCTGCTTGAAGAGAAAACATTCCGAGATGATTGATTACAAACAGTATCAAAACTAACCACAAATGAAGAATATAGTATGAAGAATAGTTTGAAAGAAGAAATGGAAAACACACAAAAGCTGTATGCCATGCATTTTAAACAGATGCCAGAGATATTTGTAAAGAATACCTTTTAAATTCCTTCCAAGCTTAATTGCAGCAATTGCAAACAACATGCGACGGAAGATGAAGTCTAGAAATTGTGAAAGGAACCAAATGCAAGAGTAATTTTTACTAAACATTTTGTCATTAAAAATAAATGACTAGGACTATAGAATTGCATCAAAATAAATGTTTGCCTAATTTTCACAAATTTAAATAACATCAATGGCAGTTTTGAAAAATAGCCTCGCTTATTTTTTCTTAATTTAATCCATTTTTGTGATTTCATTCTGTGTACGTTATTTCAAATAAACGTCAAAATTATTGAGATCACCTTTTCCATAATTATTTTAATTATTTCGAGGCTTATTGGTTAAAATTGACAAATTGCCATTGGACGATTCAGATTTTGAAGTAAAAGTTTTGCCGTACCTTGGTCATTTCTCTTATTGCTCTGAAAGCGAGGAATGCGTGAGTTACTTGAGAGCCTTCAGAGAACTGGCTCCACATTACTCTACAATTAGAACTATTTTGAGTAAAATCTACTCCGTTAGAGCGTTGCTTAACGCTTTTTCAACATTGACCGATGAGATTGAGCATGGTGATTACGAATCTCTTCAAAATGTTATACCCAAAATTAGTAAAGTTGTGGAGGCACGTGGATTAAAAATGTCAAATGCCGAAAACGAGGCGACGAAAGGCGGTGAGAACGATATAAGGCCTTGTCTCGATGAGGGGGAAATCTTGGCTTTCTACGCTAAACAATTTGCTAGAGCTGAGCGTGATACGAATGAATTTCACGACACATCTTGCGATTGTTGCGCTAGATTATTGAAAAATTCTGATTTGCGGACCGTGGAAAAACTAGCATGCATTTCAGTTTTTGACAACCACGCCTTTCTCATTTTAAGAGCTGGTTTACTGTTGAAAAATCCAGAGTTCAGAGAAATGGACATGCTTTTATGCCCTTATTGTTCTAAAGAGTTGCAAAAGGGAAAGGTTCCAATTAGATGTTTCCTAAACGGCTTGGGGGTTGACGTTCCTCCGACCGAGGTCACGAGTTTGAACATGTTTGAAAAGGCCTTAATTCAGCTTGTGAAGGCATTTCACACTGTTGTCCGGTTAGGTACTAAAACTAATTCCAACATGCAGTTTGGCGCGGTGAAAGCTTTG
Source organism: Phalangium opilio (assembly GCA_019434445.1). Classification (NCBI taxonomy): domain Eukaryota; kingdom Metazoa; phylum Arthropoda; class Arachnida; order Opiliones; family Phalangiidae; genus Phalangium; species Phalangium opilio. The sequence goes on along the minus strand of JAEQBA010002017.1, from coordinate 402,317 downwards.
AAAGGTAGAATCATATATTTGCCAATTCCAGTCCAAAAAAATTTGGATATGATACCAGCAGCACTGCCTAAAGATCACGAATTGCACGTCTTGGTTAATGGTTTGCCCACTAGTGACAAAAAGATTTGGCAAAAAATTGTTCGCCTTGATGCTTTGAAAAAGGCCGTCGCTAAACTGAAAAAAATTAATCCATTGTACAAAGACATTGATATTACTCTTATCAATGAGGATTACATTTATGGCACCGAAGAGATTAACGGAACTATTGAAGACGAAAATTCATTAACTCCCGATGAATTATTGGCGAAAACGGATCCTCTGGCGCTGTTAAACAACCGCGACGAGGTCAATACAAACGGCTTCAGTACAGTTGCAAAAAATCCGCAAGCGGAATCGCACCAAATCGATATCGATGTTATCAATGATGGTGTGATCGAATCAAATCTTTCGCCAGACGACCGTTATAAAATTTTAACTCAACCTGAGGCGCTGTTGGGAAAACTCTCAAAAGATGAAGTGAATGAGCTGTACGATCACTATACAATTCACCCGGTGAATGTTCAGCCGTCAAAAGATTTGTTGGCTTCTTACCAAATGAAGCGTGTCGAAGCCGAGCCTATCAGTAATTGGGACAAAAATCTAGAATACATGTCATTCGTGCACTTGTTCCCAATGGCTCGCTATGGCAAGCACGACGAAAGACCGTTTGGGAAAATGACGGAAACTGAATACCGACTTTCTCGTCCTTTGAACGCGAATACAATGTTTAGACGTGATTATGCGTTCATGTTCCATTTATACCAAGAGGCCGAAATGAAATCCATTAACAGTAGTTTGAATTACGTTCTACGCGTGAAAAAACCCATGAACGTATCGGTCAATGATTTCGTGAATCAAGTTGATTCTCGAGATTTTGAGCTCGAGAGTAATTTAGCGACTTTCATGGCCCACATTCGAGGAACCAAGGATTATTGGTATAAAGTTCTCAAATGTGTTTTGGCCATGATTAGGGAGTATGGCCCCCCTACTTGGCTTTTAACTTTTAATCCGGCCGAATACGATGACATTGAACTTCACGACCACCTACGACGAGTGAATGCTGACGTGCCAGGGATCGAATCTATGTCGGTGGCTGAACTATTAAATTTAGATCCTCTTAGCGTTAGTTTACATTTTCACAACAAAGTGAGGTCTCTCCTAAGCAACTTTGTGCTTTGTAAAGAGAATCCGGTTCTTGGACCGATAGCGCATCCTCCTCACAGTACCACCATATAGCTGACGCCTGTATACCGAACTTAGTTCGGTATACTGGCGTCTATACTCTTCCCTCTAACACGTGGTACGCATTCCTTTTCTGTTGTTGACGCTTTGGGGTATTGTAGTTCGAGACCTTGACACTGGCAGGTGGCGTATTTTTCTTCTCGGTGTGTAAAGTTTCGTTTTGGCAGCGTTCGTTAGTGTTAATCCTGATTAGGCTTCAATACTAGTTTGGAAAATGACTTCCCCAACCAAAGAAAAACAATACACAGTGATTGACGGAATTACTTAAATCTGGACACCTTATTGACGTAAGTTAATTCAAAACTAATTATGGGGGAGGGAAATTAAATGAGGGGTTTAATTAATGTTAGAGCGATCCATTATGGGGTTCAAGACTTCTAAAAACAGCACCTCGTGATATTGTTCAAGCCCATATAAAGTATGGTTATTATTTTAATCATAGTTGATTAAATAGTAACTTATAACTTAATTCCAATTAAAGTTACTTAAACTCTGGTGCCGAAATGATTACTACGTGCAGTTACCAAGCGTCTATTGACGGTTTTGTTAAACATTTGAACCTTAATGTTGATGAAGCCAAGAAACTTTTGGCATCCAGTGTAGATTTAGCTAGGGAGGCTAAAAATTCCGTTCGTAACAGTAAGCCAATTTTACTGTAAAAGTTTACTTGGCCTATTTTTAAAAAATATGAATCACGAATGGGGGTATAAATAAATTTGGCAGCCAACGAGATAAAGGTAGCTGCGTCCATTGGGTCATATGGGGCTGTTCAGGCTGGTGGCTCGGAATATCATGGGAAATGTGTTGATAACATGACCATTGAGGTATTAGTCAGAGATTCCCCCCATTCTTGGTCTCCAATTTCAAATATATCCTAATTATTTTAGGAATTGATGGAATGGCATCGTCCTAAAATACAAACTTTATTAAATGCCAATTGTGATATTTTAGCCCTTGAAACTATTCCCGCCCACAAGGAAGGAATTTTTATTTAAAAATGGCTGAGGGGTATTGATTAAATACAATTTTATTGTAAGGTGTTGCCTTAATCAAACTCTTAAAACAGAACCCTAATGCTAAAGCCTGGTTAAGGTTTACCTGCAAGGTATTAAACAACAAAGACTTAATTGGTGTAAACATTCTAATATTAAATTAATATTTAGAATATCCATGAAACTGTTCATGGTGATCTTTACAAAGACACTGTCGAAATTTGCCTTAAGGAATTGGGAAATTCTTTTGACCAATTGGTGGCTATTGGTATTAAAGGGACAGTTCCATGTTTAGCCAAGAAACACAAATTTTTAACGGTTTTATATAGAAAATTACCCGTTAAAATATGAGGAAAAACTAAAAATTAAAAAAACAACATTAAAGAGAGATAATTGGGCTTAAATATTTGAATCTGTAACGGCTAACTTTCAACCGTCCGCCATATTTTACCCGTATCTACGTCGACGCGGTACACAAATTTCATTGATGCTCTTAGGAACAGTAGGTTTTATTTATAGTATGATACTAAACTACTAAGAGGGAGTTTTGTCGTCTGCTACATTGGGAGAAATCCACCTTATTCCCTATCGCCGGATGTTAGGGTTAACAAAGGGGATTCGGGGGGAAAGCAAAGGGTCGTCGTCTGCTTAAGTCGTGAATCGGCTGCTACAGTCAGGAAAATTAAAATTCCGTGAATTTCCGTTTGTTTTGAAAATTTTAATGCGATTAAACTTGTCACAAATAATATCTTATTGGAAAATTATTGAAAAGCTGAGGTATGCAACTTGTTTGACAGTAAATATTATTAATAATAATAATAAAATGCAAATGAAAAAAGTTTTAAAAATATACTCTCGCTTTTCAGCTTCATCAGTGGGGTGGCGTAGCGGTTAGCGCTTTCGCCTCGCAGCAAGAGGATCCCGGGTTCGATCCCGGACTGTGGCAACGGGAGAAAATCTGGGAACAAATCCTTCTGCGTAGAGTTTGCAAGTTCTCTCCCCGCTTGTTAAAAGGAGTTTTCCTCCGCGGTCTAACCCGGTTTCTCCTTTCCATCAAAACTTGCAGAGGTTAACGGTAATAGTTAGTATAGGGCGCTGTAGGTAAGCTGTGGCATAGAGGCTAGCCACCACCCCTCTATGCATTGTAAAAGGACCCACCTGTAAACAAGCCACAGGCTTAGTGTGGATATCCCTTCATAGACAAAAGCTTAGATTATTATTTAGCCAAAACGTCATAACTCGAAAACTATAATTTTTTGTATACTCTAGTTTTTCAACTTCATTATTTAGACAAAAAGTCATAACTTAACTAATGTTAACTTGACTAGATTAAAACGAATGAAGCTATGCAAGATCACACGGAAAAGTAAATTTTAATACAGAGATAACTTCACTATGCCGAAAGAAAAAGATAAAACTTCCACAAAAAGAAAAAAACTATGTGAATCAGATGATGATGACAATGAAATTTCAACATCAAAACAGAAACAATCAAATGACAAGAATCGTTTGTACTGTATTTGCAGACAGCGGAATGATCCATCTAAAGCTATGATCCAATGAGAAACTTGTTTAGAATGGTATCACTTTACATGTATTGGGTTAGAAGAAAAGAACATTGAAAATATGGATGAATATTCTTGCAAAAAGTGTTTAGAAGTGTTGCGAACTAATCCTTCAATATCAGAACGAGGACTTTTGCGACTTTAAGGAAGGGTTACACCCTTGGAAGGCTGGTCTAAGAAAGTGATCCTTAGAAATATATCGGATGCAGTTGTGGTCAAATTCAGGAACCTCGCTTTTACATTTTTCACAATATACAAATTGACTCCCGTGACATTATGTTTTGGCCTTAAGTGAATGAAAAGTATACGAAGTTTCATCGGCTACGCATTTTGTTGTATAAATAAGGGTAGAGTTATACATCTATGCAAATCAATTGGGTGTGTTTAGCTCAAATCGCATCATTGATGACGAAATAATTGCTATCTCCCAAACTTAAATCAGCTCACTGCAAGCGAAGCTGGCTACTAGAACCAAGGCTATTCGATGCGAACAAACATTTTAGATAAAATCATTTAACAGAAACTATCTTTTTAACTCGTTAAAGTGAAGCTTTTGGCTTTAGACGAAATGAAATGTTAAAAATCCAAGAGGGGAAAACCGTTTGTAGGGGTCAACCATATTTATTTCCCCTTTCAATTATTTTTACGAAAGTATATTTGTTTTTTCGAATTATTAGAACCTATGTAAAAAATATGAATACTACCGATTCTCTTTACGTATCAATCGATTACCAACATATCGTAAGATAATAAATAAATATTTAAAGTAGGAGGAGCAAATTGAAAATTATAACAAATCGTCACGAGTGACGTTTCTAGTCTGGAGAAATGACGCTCGCGCTCAGAATCGTAAGGTCATGGATCAAGAATGCGCCTGAGGAAATTTGTTTGATAGCTTGAAAACAAGTTTCCTCACGCGCAGTCTTTCTTCATGGCTTAACAATAAATCAAGAGTCTCACGTCAAGTTAAAAATCGTGGCACGCATGCTTGAAAATCCGGAAAAAGCGTCATAACATGACGACGGTTTCTTATTTTGAACAAGTTCGGCAAGACCAAATACATTTTATAATCACCTAATGGTTTCCAGCTAGTTTAATTAAATTTCAAGAGTATCGCAATAAAAAGCTCTCTTATCAGAAATAATGAAATATGTATAAGTTCACATTTACAGCTAATGTTGTGATATCGTACGTGATATGCGTTTAGTATCCAAAGGTACAGTATCGTCAAAAGGCCATGAATGACGTCAGTCTTATACTTTGTTAAAAGAATGGAAATCGATACGTTTCCGTTGATTGACGATTGGGGCGCTATTATTGTCTCCTATTCTTCACCCTCCCACATGTTTAGCAACTACCGTCTATTTATGATTCTTTCGCAGGCTAGAGTAACAACATCATGTTTTAACCAACAGCCTGTTTATAAACGTATGGGGGAATAATCACCAGTTTGTGGCTGTTGGATGTGGCGCCATATTATGCGCAGGCAGGTAAAATCAGTTTACCCCGCAATCCTCCAAACGTCCTCTTATATTGCGACTACCTTAAAAAAATCCGTGAAGGTTATGATGACATAATCTCAAACATTTGTCAGGACATATTGTAATTGATTTCTACTACTAAAATGTATTAATGATTCTTTAAGCTGAATCGTACAACTAGCGATCTACATATATAATATAGGCTGCGTTCAGCAGAGCTCACCAAGCAGGACAGCGGATTTTGGGAAACTTTTATCGGTGAGCTTTGTCGTCATAATGACGTCATAGCTTGCTGAACGCTTTTTCTAAGTCATCGGTGTTTTAAAAATGACGGTAGTGCAATAAAGCGTTCAAGGTACCAAGGCTTAACAAAACTCGTATGAAAACCTATTTATAGAGATAAATAAGAACAACTTAATAATAAAAATTAGAAAAACTAACATATCTATTAAAATTCTCGCGTGATCAGCTAGTTTCACGGCAATTAAATAGGTAGTCCCACCAGAATCTGCAAGAGCTATTTGTAATAATTTCTCCATGTTTTTTCGCAAAGCTGAGAACTACGCGTTTTACGTCACGCGATCCAAAAACCGACTGTTTCTTTGGTGGCCGCGCTGGCTCAGCGCTGAGCAGCATGACGTCAAAGTCCAAAAACAAAATCTGTTCAGTAGGACACAGCTAAAAGCGCTGACTCAGTGCTAAGTCCGCTGAGCTCTGCTGAACGCGGCCATAATAGGGATGAATTATGTTTATTGATGGGTTATTTCACGTGGTGTTCAAATATGATAATAGAACCACATTACTGTTCCACCGTCTTCTAAATTTAAGTAGGAAAAGGTAAGACAGTTCTAATAAAATATATTTACGTTGAATCTGCGTGAAATAAAATCTACCGAACAATTTAGCTCGCTGCAAACTTGGCCTTTAGGTGCACCAATCCGAGTATAAAACTTATTTAAATTAACGCTCGCCATTCAAAATAGTTATGTTTCATAGCCCCCAATACACCCCCCAATTAAAACTTGAGAAGGTAATTCTGGACAGCGAAATGCCATTGAAAGATTTTTCAACTCAATATCTCCCACCATATTTGTTGTCTCCCGTAGAATCCCAATTTTGGGTGTCCCGTTACCGCAGTTGTCATGGACTTCCGCAGAAGTGAAACATGTCTGTATTTTTTGATATGATGATAAACCCTTATAACCTTGTACCTTTATGGATATTTGCACTACAGCGTTATGACTGAGTATTAACAATTAGAGGTTTAGCCGTCGTTACTATTGTTTTCGATACAATGATTATTTAGTTAAATCATAATAATACAGCTATGAACGACCTGATTGTAGTTTAAGAACATCATTATGAGTAGGTAATATAAACAATCATAAAACTTCTGGGAGAGGCTTATGATCTTGTTCCATAAAATGAATATTTTGCCCCTTCGGAGACGGCATTCTTACAAAGGTTTTGAAGTTTCTATGATACGAAAACAAATATGTCTATGCAAAACGTGAATCTAAGAACTATACATATATATTAAAATTAATTATGAAATGTCTTTAAATTGTCAAAACTTACATAAGTTCAAAATGTTCGCAAAGCAAATCGCAATACTTATAAAGCGATTCATGGAAAAATATTTTTTAAATAAACTTAGGGAATATTTATGGATTGTTCGTTTCCGTGATAATGAGTAAACCAGAGAACCTAGTGTAACCCTCCGTAGAAATTAACTAAGGGAGAATCTCCCGAGTGCCATAAAAATGAATAAAGACAACTTACTTTAAATATAAATAACGACTTTATTTTTTTAAATACCATGGTGAAATAATATAAAAATTTTAACGGAGGAAACACATGGATAAAATCAAACTTTTTATTGATGTAAAAATCAATAAAATACAAGCGTGAGCTTTCGACCCGCGGGTCTTTATCAAACTAACGACACAATTAAAATAATACAATATATATATATAGTCAGATTAGGTCTAACAAAAAACTAGTTTTTTAACCTCTCTCTATTCGGATACAAGAGTTTTTATCGAACTCCCCAAAGTTTCGCCGTTTCCTTCCCCTCATCAAGGTTTAATTCCCCTCCCCCCCGTCATTAATGTACACCCCTTCGATAAATTTTCTTTAAATAGATCGGATTCTTTATACAATATTTTGGTTCCTCAAAATTAATAATGCAGTTTTTGCATTAATATCCATGATATGATTAGCCATGCCATTTTTAAATCACCTGTCTTTATACATATTTATGTTCAGATATTCTTTCTTTTAGAGGGACGTTTTGTTTCCCTACATATTTTTATCACAACTACAAATAAACTGGTATACTACACAACGCTCAATTTTTATGTTACTGTTACGTGACTTTTTTTGGCTATTTTTAAATATCTGTTTAAGTTTACCCCCATTTTTGACAACTACTAATATTAAATTTACTTTTTAAAATCCTATTTACTGACTCGCTTTTATTTTTCACATATGGTAACACTAGAGTTGGTTCTGTTTTTTTAATATTATTTTGAGGTCTTAAGTCGTGAGAGCCAAAAATTCCAGAAATCAAAGGCTTTGGGTAACCGGAACTAATCAGTTGTTTACTGATAATATGTTTGTCACTTCTGGTGTGTCAGAAATGTATTCAATTCTATGTTTTAAACTTTTAACAACCCCAATTTTTATTTTATTACTATGATACGAATGAAAATTTAAAAATCTATGGACAATGGGTAGGTTTCTGGTAAACCCAATTAAGATATTCGTCCGAGGCTAAGCGCTCTACTAAAACATCTAAAAAAGGGAGTTTGCCAACCTTTTCTTCCTCTAATGTAAATTAATCGAGTTATCCAAAGAATTAACAAAATCGAGTAGTTTAGTTATTCCCCCTCTAGTATTTTGGAAAATTAAAAAAATATCATCTACATATCTTAACCATAGTTTGATATGGCGACTGTTTCTATTGGAAGATAGGATCTTGGATTCTAAATATTCCATGTATAGATTAGCTAGAAATGGAGATAATGGGTTACCCATAGCCAGTCCCTAGTTTGGGAGTAGAATTCCCCTTCAAAAGTAAAAAAAGTGCTATCACAGCAAATTTTGCCAGGTTTTAAAATAGAATCAAGACATAAGTCTGTTCGTTTCTTCCATTCTGAATCTGAATTAAGTCTCATACTCAAGACCTCTATACGCCATCAATAGGCACATTTGTGAATAAACTAACTACATCTAAACTAAACATGCGATCAGCCTGTCCTAATTTTACCTTTCTAATTTTATCTACAAAATCGTATGAATTGACAACGTGGTGGGAGGTATTACCTACAATAGGGGATAAGATATGGACCAGATATCGTGCAAGCCAATACGTCGGGCTATCCCGGGAAGATACAATGGGCGCAAGGGGCAGTTGACCTTGTGTATCTTTGGTAAACATAGATGAACGGGGGTTTTTAAGTTGTTAGAGATCAATCTAAAAATACTGCCTACTATCAAGTTCTTTCTTAGAAATACAGTCTCTAATCTTTTCCCTGACGATTTTATCTACCTTGACGTTATATCTCTATTTAGTTTAACATAGTCCCCAGAGTTATTTAACAAGTGAAACATTTTTCATTGTAATCACAAGCATTTAACACCACTACTCTACCACCTTTGTCCGCACTTAAAATTTTTATAGAAACTATCTAGCATTAACGTTTAAGAGGAAATTTTCACCGGTGGTTAAATTATTTGCAGCAGAGTATTCTTGGTCGAATTAAAGTTAGTTTGATGATAAATCTAAAAAATTTGATTTTATCCATGTGTTTCTCCGTTAAAATTTTTATACTTTAAATATCCCTAATTAGAAGAAATCTTCTATATTCTTTATTAATGATTTAAAGGGATAAACCCGACTTTAACTCGTACACTTCACGGTTTTGACTGACAATAAAAATCAAACTGTTCTCTTTGAGAAGCGACTAACTACTAATTGAGATCATCGAAAAAATCACTAAAGTAAAGTAGGGAAGAGGAGCATGTAACATGGAGGTATAATACCCTGCCAGACCAAAGGAGTAGAAACTCCAGGAATCTGGCAGCCATTCTACACCAGGTAACCCAAAAATTATGCAGAAGCCATCGAGAATTTGCCCATAACTGAGCCAAGTAGAGAAAATATATATAAATTATATCAATTAAGGTTAATCCCAAATTCGAAAATAGACCTCTTTGTTTCTATATCTCCATATAGGATGTACCCACCAACGACGTTCCATTCTATTTTGTTATATATATCGAATGTTTTTCAAAAGCAATAGTTTATTTTAACCAGAAGCAAACTAACGACAGTCGACACCATTTTAGTTGTTTACTTCCGACTGAAAGGCAACTCTGCAATCTAGGCTCATGCTACCGCCAGCTCGTATGTAAACGAAGGAGCAGGTGGAGCAGCGGGAAAAACGCTTTTGTCAGACGCGATTATTTAAGGAGCGAGAAAAAGATTCGACTTTCAAATTCTACTCTCCGCTTTATGCTTAATTCTCGCACACATGTAAACGAGCCTTAAGGGGCCGGATAGTTTATCGTCCCAGTCTAGGCCTTCTTGCAAAGCTCTTGAAATAAGATCTTTATGCGAACGTGAAGTGATGGTGCTAGGAATCTGAAGGATCAAATATTTTGCCGATGCCTTTAGCACGCGTCTCTTCGTGTTTGGTAATCGCTGATAGAGCTCAAAAGCTATTCCGACTCGAACGAAAATAACATCGGTGGAAGGTTCCCAAGTGAGGCCTAAAATCTCATTGTAGTTTTTCAGAGAGAAAAACTAATTTTCATTCGAACAGGCCACTTCAAAGCCTTTTTTCCCATAGCTCCCTTAGTGGGTGGGAGTTTGTCTGCCATTTGCGTAGACGGAATCCCCCGCTGACATGATATCTCACGAATTAGAGCTCAGTTCATACGCTTCTTCTTCGGTTTTGCCCCCGTTATCAAGTCATCAACAAACCTGTCGTTTTCCAACGATTCCTTCGCTTTAGGGTACAATTCGGTATATTTCTCTGTGTGGAAACGCATCGTTCCATTTAGAAGAAAAGGACTAGAGGTGACGCCGAAAATGACCCTCGTGAACCGGTATTTCTTATCTTCAGACTTTCCCCGCTTGAGGGGTTGTCCCGTCAATCAAAGAAAGAAATCGTACGAATCCCGATCGCTTTCGTCAAGCCCAATTTGTAAGAATGCCTTTTCGACATCCGCTACCACAGCAATGTTATGAGAGCAAAACTTGATTAAACATTTAATATGTCTGGTGTTAGATGTGGTCCAGGATGTAAACAATCATTAGAGTGGGCTTCCCGCTTCGTGAGCAGACCCATCGAAAACAATTCTAGTTCTAGTCGTGAGTCTCTCATTATCAACTACGGCCATGTGGGGTAAATAATACAACCCTTCGGGCATTTCTTCGTTTTCTTCCCCCACTGGAACCTCTTCTATTATTCCTTTGCTCTAAAGCTTCGTCCACATTGAACTCGCGTTCGCGTGTTCGCGTCTTCGTCTATTTGCATCTTCGCAACAGATCACGAAAAAACATTGCACTGTGTTCTGATACACGCAAAAAAATTGCTTTTCCCATTCTGAGAGCCAATAAAGTTTGAGCAATCATTGCGCCATCTGCCCTTATCCATCGACGTTGTCCAAGAAAAAAAACGAAAATAATCGCCCATGGGGACCGTCCATAAAACTACGTCACACTCTTATGGGGGGGAGGGGGTTTCTAAATTGTGACGGTCCGTGACAAGGGGGAGGGAGGGGGTTCTTCGATGCGTGACGTCACATTTAGCATTGATTTTGTTACGAAGTCAGTAAGAGGCAGGTTGGCTCTCTTATGTTATGGAAGAAGAAAGAAAGACAACATTCCATAGTCCACCGTTACAATAATTTACCAAAATTGTTATTCATCATCGCTTAAACAGTAGAAAATTATGCAATATCAACTATTTACACTTTTATATAGCCAATTTAAATAGCGCATTTAAAATAAATGCGTAATCATCTCTTTATGTCTTTGTTTTATTCGCCCCTATTATTTGTGAGGATGAAGCAAATTCCCCTGCCGATTGAAATGGTTTCGATTCTTTGGCAAATTGTCTAAATCTCAAGCTCGATTAGACTGTTTTCGGTGACAGTGTCGAAAACTAAAAAGTGGTGCCCCTTTAACTAAGCTTTATGGAACTTTTTTGAAGCTTATAGAAAGACATCCAGACATAAAATTCTAAAGGTCATCAGAGGAAAAAGCTTTAAAACGGAAAGAGAACTTGAATTTTCAGCCGAGCAAAATATTTCTGAGAGGGCGGCATATCACTCAAGAAATTAATCAAATTTAATTTGTTAAATTAAGACAAATCATAGTGTGCGGAGGGGGGGGTTAAAGAAATGTGACGGTAGTTTTTAGGGAGGGGTCTGAGAAAAGCGTGACGAA